>JBBPBX010090575.1:0-14088 GCA_038048925.1 Garcialebias charrua
AAGGAAAAGCGATTTATTTAAACTGCATCAGCTCACAGAGAGCGGTGACGGTTAGTTTGAGTCCATCTGATGAGTGACCTTGTAAACAGCTTGATGAAGACAGGTCCAACAGGAAGCTGTGTGAGTTCTGTTCACCTCCGCTCCTCTGCTGAGCAGCAGTTTAACAACATCCAGGTGTCCGTTGTCTACAGCTGGTGGAAAACAAGTAGAGCTTTAAAAGTTCATCTGTGTGTTTACACCAGGCTGCGAGTGAAGGGTCTACCTGCGTACAGAGGACAAGACAAGTCGTTCGTCAGCTGGTTGATGTCGGCGTGAGCTTCCAGGAGGAGTCCAACCACAGACACGTGTCCACGCTGCGCCGCCAGGTAACACGCTGACTCCCCCTCATGGGTTAAAGAGTTCACGTAATCACCTCTGGAGAAACGTGCTGCGCCCAGAGAGACGTGGAATAAGAAGAAAAAAAACACGATGTAGACTACAGAGAAACCTAAACAGCCACTAGGGAGCACAAGACAGTGTTTCTCTGGTTCTGGTCCCAAGCCCGGGTAAAGTGTGAGGCGGGTTGTGTCAGGAAGGCATCCGACTTAAAACACTTTTACCAAAACCATAATGAGAGTTCATCAAAGCAGACAGAGGACAGAGAGGAAGATGACTCACTGTGGAGACCCCTGAAGAGGGAAAAGCCAAAAGAAGAAGGTGTCGACTATAGAGACCTTGGAAAAGCAGAAACTCAGTGTTTTATTTGGGGTTTTGCAGTTTTTTTTGTTTTTTTATACGAGCCAGATTTAGTGTAAACTTCACAAAAAGCTGATACTGTCTTGATTGAACCTGAACACTGATCAGACAATACAGTGACATAAAAGAAGCATAAAGGTTGTGTTTGTAGAACAAAAACAGGATTTAAACTGAAATAAAATATTTTTTGGACACTAAAGATTGTTTTTAGTTATGTAATCAAAGTTCATGCTCAACAATTCTGGTAAAAAAAAAGAAGTTCAGTCAGGTCCTCTGGACGGATTCTTCTTGTTGAAACGTTTCATCTTTCATCCACAGGACTTCGTCAGTCCGAGGAGCCGCAACAAACTCAGTCCCATAAGTAGCACACTCACATAGTGGGCCAACCAGTTTTTACCTGGATTATTGAGCATGAACTTTGATGTTTTGAACCATTTTGGCTATGGCTGCCTCAGAGGAGTCGACGGGGGAGAGAGTGGGCCCCAGAAACCATCTAATCACCATCAAACTGGTTGGCCCACTATGTGAGTGTGCTACTTATGGGACTGAGTTTGTTGCGGCTCTTCGGACTGATGTAATCTTTTGGATGAAAGACGAAATGTTTCTACACAAAGAAACCATCCAGAGGACCTGACTGAACTTTGTTGGGTTTTTAGTTAATGTGTGCCAAACGGAGTTATTTTGCAGCATTAACTAATAAACATCTGTCCTACCTTTCTTACGGGAGACTGCAGATAATATTTCCTGCACACACTCCTTGCTGCCGGCTGCTGCCGCCTCGTGCAGAGCGTTCCAGCTGCGGTTGTCTCTGCAGTCCACGCTGCCGCCTCTGTCCATCAGCCTCCTGAGCCGTCGCCTGCAGCCGGAACGAGCTGCAGCAGCAACACTGGACACCGTGTCCGAGTAGCACTCGGTGAAGTCCATCGTCTGCTTTAAAAACAGGACAGGTTAGTTTTTATATAGGCAACAGTGAGAATGCATAAAATACTACATTTAATTTGAATGCATCCAAAACTTATTAAATAAAATTCTTAACACCTTTCAGCTCTTTGGGGATAACCTTAAAAATACTATTTAATTTCTGTCAAACTGTTCACTCTGCAGGTTTCAAACATACAAATATGGACAAAGGAACATCAATGGCTTTTACAACAAGCTGTTGCTGGTAATGAAGTGTCCAAAGTAATGTAAAAGAACTGGACTGAAAAAAAAACAGGAGAAAAAAACGAAAAACAACAAACGTTTTGTGAGCCTGTAAACCATACCATACCATTTTATTTATAAAGCACTTTAAACAGGAGCAAGTCCACACCAAAGTGCTGAACAAACAAACAAGCAACAGGCAACACAGACAATAAACATCGAGGAACGATAAAGAGCTGGTAAATAATAACAGTTTGTAGACAATAAATCAAAGCTACACTATCAAAGACAGTATTTGCACAAAAATATTTATATTTACTATGAAATATCCTTGTATAAATTAAACATTTACGTAAAAATAAACGCGTTTCTTTCCTCACCTTTCGCGGAGCTGGAATGAGTCGCTGTTTGATGACGTCAGACCAAAACACCGTCGCGCTCTGTTGTCGTTCCTTCAAATCTTCCAGGATAAAAATCCAAAGAGTATTTTTGATTCTTTCTGTGAGAAGCTGTTGTTTGGTGACATTTGTTTTGATCCGTGTGGAGACATGAGGTGAAGGAAACCCCGAGAAGCCGATTAACGGTTAAAACTGACGCAGATTGACGGTAAAAAATAATCTCTCTGTTTGATGTTAGCAAGCTAACATTTGGAGTATCGTGCTGAAAAGATTAAAATCACATCTGGTTTTATTTAACAAGTAGACATAAGTCTGAAAATATTAAAATATCGATAAGATGTAGAGTGCTTATTCTGACAGGACAATGTGTTATTTTCTCATTTCGGACTTTTTAAAGGAGTCAGCTGGTAAATAACCACTTTATTAGATAATTATTGTACTCATAAAGACTAAAATCATGTAAAACGTCTTAATTTACGCTGAGTTCCTGTTGCTTCAAGAGGAAATTACTTAGTTTGTTATTTAAAAACTAATTCATTTTCTGTTGGAGAATCAAGATAATTTGTGGAAAGAAGTAATTTGTTGATAAGATGCTATAAATCTGGAAGCTGTAGAATGTAAAAACAAGATTTATTTTCAACAGACTGAGAAAAATGTAACAATTTTACATTAAATCAAAATCTTTCATATAAAATATATATTTTCTGTGTGCCAGTCGTCTGAGTCAGTATTTTCAGTTTTCTGCTCACAAACACTAATACAGGAGGATAAATTACATTGTTGTACTTGTTTGATTAAAGTTTGTCCCTAACTAAACTTCTAACAGTCCTGATTAAAGTTCTTGACAAAACCCAATGCAAACAGGTTCCTACTTTTAATTACTACACCGCCTTATAATCCAGCTGTTTTTTTTGTTTTTTTCGCTACTTTTTTCTTTCAACTGTCCTTTTTGTTGCCATTTTAATTTACAGTAATTTGTTTAAAATAAAATTTGCATCTTTTATGATTGTCTGTTGTTGTCCACGGTTGTCATCACTCTTTGTTGACATCATGTCTCTTTAAAAGAGTCCTTGAGGCTCAATGGAACCAACCTGTAGAAATAAAGCTTGAATGAATTCATCTGTTCTGCTCCTGCTGCCTCCTGAGCTCTTTGTGTTCTGTTGCCTTGAAGGTTTCAGGTCCGTGCGTCTTCAGCACCATGGTGGACATCGGTGTGAAACGTGGAGCTGCGTGGGCGTGTGGGACTCCAGGGTGTGGCCTGGCAGACGTCCTGCTTCCCGTTCATCTCAACAACCAGAACATGGATGAAGAGGACCTCAGTCACTCAGACAGAGAGAAGTGGGTAAACATGCTTCTGTCATGAGAAGAGGCGGAGCTGAATCATGATGGTGGTGGTCGCATCTCATGCTGCTTCAATGGACTTGTTCTGCAGGGTCAGTCCAGTTCTGTTGGAGCAGGTGGAGGAAGGCTCGTCCTGCGTCCTCACTGTGCGCTGCAGCTCCTCCACCTCCATCAGGCGCCTGATGGTTATCAGCGAGGCTCGCACCATGGAGGTGTACGACCAGGTGGGCGAGTACTGCGGGACCGTACGGGGCACCGAGGACAAACGTCTCCAACCAGACAGGTACACACGCTCCTGTAGGACAGACAGGTGACTCACTGTCTTGTCTCTTTTTGTCCCCTCACACTGAAGAATGACATCGTGTTTATAAAGTTGTCCATGTTTTGTGTGTCTCTGTGTCTCAGTTCAGACAGAGGTCCGTTCTACAGGAAGCAGCTGATCCTTGACCATCCGTCCTCAGCCTGTGAGCTGAAGGTGTGTCCACAGGAACGTCCCTCATTAGTCTGACTGTCCCTCTGTGTCCCTCATTAGTCTGACTGTCCCTCTGTGTCCCTCATTAGTCTGACTGTCCCTCTGTGTCCCTCATTAGTCTGACTGTCCCTCTGTGTCCCTCATTAGTCTGACTGTCCCTCTGTGTCCCTCATTAGTCTGACTGTCCCTCTGTGTCCCTCATTAGTCTGACTGTCCCTCTGTGTCCCTCATTAGTGTGACTGTCCCTCTGTGTCCCTCATTAGTCTGACTGTCCCTCTGTGTCCCTCATTAGTCTGACTGTCCCTCTGTGTCCCTCATTAGTCTGACTGTCCCTCTGTGTCCCTCATTAGTGTGACTGTCCCTCTGTGTCCCTCATTAGTCTGACTGTCCCTCTGTGTCCCTCATTAGTGTGACTGTCCCTCTGTGTCCCTCATTAGTCTGACTGTCCCTCTGTGTCCCTCATTAGTGTGACTGTCCCTCTGTGTCCCTCATTAGTGTGACTGTCCCTCTGTGTCCCTCATTAGTCTGACTGTCCCTCTGTGTCCCTCATTAGTGTGACTGTCCCTCTGTGTCCCTCATTAGTGTGACTGTCCCTCTGTGTCCCTCATTAGTCTGACTGTCCCTCTGTGTCCCTCATTAGTCTGACTGTCCCTCTGTGTCCCTCATTAGTCTGACTGTCCCTCTGTGTCCCTCATTAGTGTGACTGTCCCTCTGTGTCCCTCATTAGTGTGACTGTCCCTCTGTGTCCCTCATTAGTGTGACTGTCCCTCTGTGTCCCTCATTAGTGTGACTGTCCCTCTGTGTCCCTCATTAGTGTGACTGTCCCTCTGTGTCCCTCATTAGTGTGACTGTCCCTCTGTGTCCCTCATTAGTGTGACTGTCCCTCTGTGTCCCTCATTAGTGTGACTGTCCCTCTGTGTCCCTCATTAGTCTGACTGTCCCTCTGTGTCCCTCATTAGTGTGACTGTCCCTCTGTGTCCCTCATTAGTCTGACTGTCCCTCTGTGTCCCTCATTAGTCTGACTGTCCCTCTGTGTCCCTCATTAGTCTGACTGTCCCTCTGTGTCCCTCATTAGTGTGACTGTCCCTCTGTGTCCCTCATTAGTCTGACTGTCCCTCTGTGTCCCTCATTAGTGTGACTGTCCCTCTGTGTCCCTCATTAGTCTGACTGTCCCTCTGTGTCCCTCATTAGTGTGACTGTCCCTCTGTGTCCCTCATTAGTGTGACTGTCCCTCTGTGTCCCTCATTAGTGTGACTGTCCCTCTGTGTCCCTCATTAGTCTGACTGTCCCTCTGTGTCCCTCATTAGTGTGACTGTCCCTCTGTGTCCCTCATTAGTCTGACTGTCCCTCTGTGTCCCTCATTAGTCTGACTGTCCCTCTGTGTCCCTCATTATTCTGACTGTCCCTCTGTGTCCCTCATTAGTCTGACTGTCCCTCTGTGTCCCTCATTAGTGTGACTGTCCCTCTGTGTCCCTCATTAGTCTGACTGTCCCTCTGTGTCCCTCATTAGTCTGACTGTCCCTCTGTGTCCCTCATTAGTCTGACTGTCCCTCTGTGTCCCTCATTAGTCTGACTGTCCCTCTGTGTCCCTCATTAGTGTGACTGTCCCTCTGTGTCCCTCATTAGTGTGACTGTCCCTCTGTGTCCCTCATTAGTCTGACTGTCCCTCTGTGTCCCTCATTAGTCTGACTGTCCCTCTGTGTCCCTCATTAGTCTGACTGTCCCTCTGTGTCCCTCATTAGTGTGACTGTCCCTCTGTGTCCCTCATTAGTGTGACTGTCCCTCTGTGTCCCTCATTAGTGGGACTGTCCCTCTGTGTCCCTCATTAGTCTGACTGTCCCTCTGTGTCCCTCATTAGTGGGACTGTCCCTCTGTGTCCCTCATTAGTCTGACTGTCCCTCTGTGTCCCTCATTAGTCTGACTGTCCCTCTGTGTCCCTCATTAGTCTGACTGTCCCTCTGTGTCCCTCATTAGTCTGACTGTCCCTCTGTGTCCCTCATTAGTGTGACTGTCCCTCTGTGTCCCTCATTAGTCTGACTGTCCCTCTGTGTCCCTCATTAGTCTGACTGTCCCTCTGTGTCCCTCATTAGTGTGACTGTCCCTCTGTGTCCCTCATTAGTCTGACTGTCCCTCTGTGTCCCTCATTAGTGTGACTGTCCCTCTGTGTCCCTCATTAGTGTGACTGTCCCTCTGTGTCCCTCATTAGTCTGACTGTCCCTCTGTGTCCCTCATTAGTCTGACTGTCCCTCTGTGTCCCTCATTAGTCTGACTGTCCCTCTGTGTCCCTCATTAGTGTGACTGTCCCTCTGTGTCCCTCATTAGTCTGACTGTCCCTCTGTGTCCCTCATTAGTGTGACTGTCCCTCTGTGTCCCTCATTAGTCTGACTGTCCCTCTGTGTCCCTCATTAGTCTGACTGTCCCTCTGTGTCCCTCTTTAGTCTGACTGTCCCTCTGTGTCCCTCATTAGTGTGACTGTCCCTCTGTGTCCCTCATTAGTGTGACTGTCCCTCTGTGTCCCTCATTAGTCTGACTGTCCCTCTGTGTCCCTCATTAGTCTGACTGTCCCTCTGTGTCCCTCATTAGTCTGACTGTCCCTCTGTGTCCCTCATTAGTCTGACTGTCCCTCTGTGTCCCTCATTAGTCTGACTGTCCCTCTGTGTCCCTCATTAGTCTGACTGTCCCTCTGTGTCCCTCATTAGTGTGACTGTCCCTCTGTGTCCCTCATTAGTGTGACTGTCCCTCTGTGTCCCTCATTAGTGTGACTGTCCCTCTGTGTCCCTCATTAGTGTGACTGTCCCTCTGTGTCCCTCATTAGTGTGACTGTCCCTCTGTGTCCCTCATTAGTGTGACTGTCCCTCTGTGTCCCTCATTAGTGTGACTGTCCCTCTGTGTCCCTCATTAGTGTGACTGTCCCTCTGTGTCCCTCATTAGTCTGACTGTCCCTCTGTGTCCCTCATTAGTCTGACTGTCCCTCTGTGTCCCTCATTAGTGTGACTGTCCCTCTGTGTCCCTCATTAGTGTGACTGTCCCTCTGTGTCCCTCATTAGTGTGACTGTCCCTCTGTGTCCCTCATTAGTGTGACTGTCCCTCTGTGTCCCTCATTAGTGTGACTGTCCCTCTGTGTCCCTCATTAGTGTGACTGTCCCTCTGTGTCCCTCATTAGTGTGACTGTCCCTCTGTGTCCCTCATTAGTGTGACTGTCCCTCTGTGTCCCTCATTAGTCTGACTGTCCCTCTGTGTCCCTCATTAGTCTGACTGTCCCTCTGTGTCCCTCATTAGTCTGACTGTCCCTCTGTGTCCCTCATTAGTGTGACTGTCCCTCTGTGTCCCTCATTAGTCTGACTGTCCCTCTGTGTCCCTCATTAGTGTGACTGTCCCTCTGTGTCCCTCATTAGTCTGACTGTCCCTCTGTGTCCCTCATTAGTCTGACTGTCCCTCTGTGTCCCTCATTAGTCTGACTGTCCCTCTGTGTCCCTCATTAGTGTGACTGTCCCTCTGTGTCCCTCATTAGTGTGACTGTCCCTCTGTGTCCCTCATTAGTCTGACTGTCCCTCTGTGTCCCTCATTAGTCTGACTGTCCCTCTGTGTCCCTCATTAGTCTGACTGTCCCTCTGTGTCCCTCATTAGTCTGACTGTCCCTCTGTGTCCCTCATTAGTCTGACTGTCCCTCTGTGTCCCTCATTAGTCTGACTGTCCCTCTGTGTCCCTCATTAGTCTGACTGTCCCTCTGTGTCCCTCATTAGTCTGACTGTCCCTCTGTGTCCCTCATTAGTGTGACTGTCCCTCTGTGTCCCTCATTAGTCTGACTGTCCCTCTGTGTCCCTCATTAGTCTGACTGTCCCTCTGTGTCCCTCATTAGTCTGACTGTCCCTCTGTGTCCCTCATTAGTGTGACTGTCCCTCTGTGTCCCTCATTAGTCTGACTGTCCCTCTGTGTCCCTCATTAGTGTGACTGTCCCTCTGTGTCCCTCATTAGTCTGACTGTCCCTCTGTGTCCCTCATTAGTGTGACTGTCCCTCTGTGTCCCTCATTAGTCTGACTGTCCCTCTGTGTCCCTCATTAGTGTGACTGTCCCTCTGTGTCCCTCATTAGTGTGACTGTCCCTCTGTGTCCCTCATTAGTGTGACTGTCCCTCTGTGTCCCTCATTAGTCTGACTGTCCCTCTGTGTCCCTCATTAGTGTGACTGTCCCTCTGTGTCCCTCATTAGTCTGACTGTCCCTCTGTGTCCCTCATTAGTCTGACTGTCCCTCTGTGTCCCTCATTAGTCTGACTGTCCCTCTGTGTCCCTCATTAGTCTGACTGTCCCTCTGTGTCCCTCATTAGTGTGACTGTCCCTCTGTGTCCCTCATTAGTCTGACTGTCCCTCTGTGTCCCTCATTAGTCTGACTGTCCCTCTGTGTCCCTCATTAGTCTGACTGTCCCTCTGTGTCCCTCATTAGTCTGACTGTCCCTCTGTGTCCCTCATTAGTCTGACTGTCCCTCTGTGTCCCTCATTAGTGTGACTGTCCCTCTGTGTCCCTCATTAGTCTGACTGTCCCTCTGTGTCCCTCATTAGTCTGACTGTCCCTCTGTGTCCCTCATTAGTCTGACTGTCCCTCTGTGTCCCTCATTAGTGTGACTGTCCCTCTGTGTCCCTCATTAGTGTGACTGTCCCTCTGTGTCCCTCATTAGTCTGACTGTCCCTCTGTGTCCCTCATTAGTCTGACTGTCCCTCTGTGTCCCTCATTAGTGGGACTGTCCCTCTGTGTCCCTCATTAGTCTGACTGTCCCTCTGTGTCCCTCATTAGTCTGACTGTCCCTCTGTGTCCCTCATTAGTCTGACTGTCCCTCTGTGTCCCTCATTAGTCTGACTGTCCCTCTGTGTCCCTCATTAGTCTGACTGTCCCTCTGTGTCCCTCATTAGTCTGACTGTCCCTCTGTGTCCCTCATTAGTCTGACTGTCCCTCTGTGTCCCTCATTAGTCTGACTGTCCCTCTGTGTCCCTCATTAGTCTGACTGTCCCTCTGTGTCCCTCATTAGTCTGACTGTCCCTCTGTGTCCCTCATTAGTCTGACTGTCCCTCTGTGTCCCTCATTAGTCTGACTGTCCCTCTGTGTCCCTCATTAGTCTGACTGTCCCTCTGTGTCCCTCATTAGTGTGACTGTCCCTCTGTGTCCCTCATTAGTCTGACTGTCCCTCTGTGTCCCTCATTAGTCTGACTGTCCCTCTGTGTCCCTCATTAGTCTGACTGTCCCTCTGTGTCCCTCATTAGTCTGACTGTCCCTCTGTGTCCCTCATTAGTCTGACTGTCCCTCTGTGTCCCTCATTAGTCTGACTGTCCCTCTGTGTCCCTCATTAGTCTGACTGTCCCTCTGTGTCCCTCATTAGTGTGACTGTCCCTCTGTGTCCCTCATTAGTCTGACTGTCCCTCTGTGTCCCTCATTAGTCTGACTGTCCCTCTGTGTCCCTCATTAGTCTGACTGTCCCTCTGTGTCCCTCATTAGTCTGACTGTCCCTCTGTGTCCCTCATTAGTCTGACTGTCCCTCTGTGTCCCTCATTAGTCTGACTGTCCCTCTGTGTCCCTCATTAGTCTGACTGTCCCTCTGTGTCCCTCATTAGTGTGACTGTCCCTCTGTGTCCCTCATTAGTGTGACTGTCCCTCTGTGTCCCTCATTAGTCTGACTGTCCCTCTGTGTCCCTCATTAGTGTGACTGTCCCTCTGTGTCCCTCATTAGTGACTGTCCCTCTGTGTCCCTCATTAGTCTGACTGTCCCTCTGTGTCCCTCATTAGTGACTGTCCCTCTGTGTCCCTCATTAGTCTGACTGTCCCTCTGTGTCCCTCATTAGTCTGACTGTCCCTCTGTGTCCCTCATTAGTCTGACTGTCCCTCTGTGTCCCTCATTAGTGTGACTGTCCCTCTGTGTCCCTCATTAGTGTGACTGTCCCTCTGTGTCCCTCATTAGTGTGACTGTCCCTCTGTGTCCCTCATTAGTGTGACTGTCCCTCTGTGTCCCTCATTAGTGTGACTGTCCCTCTGTGTCCCTCATTAGTCTGACTGTCCCTCTGTGTCCCTCATTAGTGTGACTGTCCCTCTGTGTCCCTCATTAGTCTGACTGTCCCTCTGTGTCCCTCATTAGTCTGACTGTCCCTCTGTGTCCCTCATTAGTCTGACTGTCCCTCTGTGTCCCTCATTAGTCTGACTGTCCCTCTGTGTCCCTCATTAGTCTGACTGTCCCTCTGTGTCCCTCATTAGTCTGACTGTCCCTCTGTGTCCCTCATTAGTCTGACTGTCCCTCTGTGTCCCTCATTAGTCTGACTGTCCCTCTGTGTCCCTCATTAGTCTGACTGTCCCTCTGTGTCCCTCATTAGTCTGACTGTCCCTCTGTGTCCCTCATTAGTGTGACTGTCCCTCTGTGTCCCTCATTAGTCTGACTGTCCCTCTGTGTCCCTCATTAGTCTGACTGTCCCTCTGTGTCCCTCATTAGTCTGACTGTCCCTCTGTGTCCCTCATTAGTCTGACTGTCCCTCTGTGTCCCTCATTAGTCTGACTGTCCCTCTGTGTCCCTCATTAGTCTGACTGTCCCTCTGTGTCCCTCATTAGTCTGACTGTCCCTCTGTGTCCCTCATTAGTGGGACTGTCCCTCTGTGTCCCTCATTAGTCTGACTGTCCCTCTGTGTCCCTCATTAGTGGGACTGTCCCTCTGTGTCCCTCATTAGTGTGACTGTCCCTCTGTGTCCCTCATTAGTGACTGTCCCTCTGTGTCCCTCATTAGTCTGACTGTCCCTCTGTGTCCCTCATTAGTGTGACTGTCCCTCTGTGTCCCTCATTAGTCTGACTGTCCCTCTGTGTCCCTCATTAGTGTGACTGTCCCTCTGTGTCCCTCATTAGTCTGACTGTCCCTCTGTGTCCCTCATTAGTCTGACTGTCCCTCTGTGTCCCTCATTAGTGTGACTGTCCCTCTGTGTCCCTCATTAGTCTGACTGTCCCTCTGTGTCCCTCATTAGTCTGACTGTCCCTCTGTGTCCCTCATTAGTCTGACTGTCCCTCTGTGTCCCTCATTAGTCTGACTGTCCCTCTGTGTCCCTCATTAGTCTGACTGTCCCTCTGTGTCCCTCATTAGTCTGACTGTCCCTCTGTGTCCCTCATTAGTGGGACTGTCCCTCTGTGTCCCTCATTAGTGTGACTGTCCCTCTGTGTCCCTCATTAGTGGGACTGTCCCTCTGTGTCCCTCATTAGTGTGACTGTCCCTCTGTGTCCCTCATTAGTGTGACTGTCCCTCTGTGTCCCTCATTAGTCTGACTGTCCCTCTGTGTCCCTCATTAGTGTGACTGTCCCTCTGTGTCCCTCATTAGTGTGACTGTCCCTCTGTGTCCCTCATTAGTGTGACTGTCCCTCTGTGTCCCTCATTAGTCTGACTGTCCCTCTGTGTCCCTCATTAGTCTGACTGTCCCTCTGTGTCCCTCATTAGTCTGACTGTCCCTCTGTGTCCCTCATTAGTCTGACTGTCCCTCTGTGTCCCTCATTAGTGTGACTGTCCCTCTGTGTCCCTCATTAGTGTGACTGTCCCTCTGTGTCCCTCATTAGTCTGACTGTCCCTCTGTGTCCCTCATTAGTCTGACTGTCCCTCTGTGTCCCTCATTAGTCTGACTGTCCCTCTGTGTCCCTCATTAGTCTGACTGTCCCTCTGTGTCCCTCATTAGTCTGACTGTCCCTCTGTGTCCCTCATTAGTGTGACTGTCCCTCTGTGTCCCTCATTAGTGTGACTGTCCCTCTGTGTCCCTCATTAGTCTGACTGTCCCTCTGTGTCCCTCATTAGTCTGACTGTCCCTCTGTGTCCCTCATTAGTCTGACTGTCCCTCTGTGTCCCTCATTAGTCTGACTGTCCCTCTGTGTCCCTCATTAGTCTGACTGTCCCTCTGTGTCCCTCATTAGTCTGACTGTCCCTCTGTGTCCCTCATTAGTCTGACTGTCCCTCTGTGTCCCTCATTAGTGGGACTGTCCCTCTGTGTCCCTCATTAGTGTGACTGTCCCTCTGTGTCCCTCATTAGTCTGACTGTCCCTCTGTGTCCCTCATTAGTGGGACTGTCCCTCTGTGTCCCTCATTAGTGTGACTGTCCCTCTGTGTCCCTCATTAGTGTGACTGTCCCTCTGTGTCCCTCATTAGTGTGACTGTCCCTCTGTGTCCCTCATTAGTCTGACTGTCCCTCTGTGTCCCTCATTAGTCTGACTGTCCCTCTGTGTCCCTCATTAGTCTGACTGTCCCTCTGTGTCCCTCATTAGTGTGACTGTCCCTCTGTGTCCCTCATTAGTCTGACTGTCCCTCTGTGTCCCTCATTAGTCTGACTGTCCCTCTGTGTCCCTCATTAGTCTGACTGTCCCTCTGTGTCCCTCATTAGTGTGACTGTCCCTCTGTGTCCCTCATTAGTGTGACTGTCCCTCTGTGTCCCTCATTAGTGTGACTGTCCCTCTGTGTCCCTCATTAGTCTGACTGTCCCTCTGTGTCCCTCATTAGTGTGACTGTCCCTCTGTGTCCCTCATTAGTCTGACTGTCCCTCTGTGTCCCTCATTAGTCTGACTGTCCCTCTGTGTCCCTCATTAGTGTGACTGTCCCTCTGTGTCCCTCATTAGTCTGACTGTCCCTCTGTGTCCCTCATTAGTGTGACTGTCCCTCTGTGTCCCTCATTAGTCTGACTGTCCCTCTGTGTCCCTCATTAGTCTGACTGTCCCTCTGTGTCCCTCATTAGTCTGACTGTCCCTCTGTGTCCCTCATTAGTCTGACTGTCCCTCTGTGTCCCTCATTAGTGTGACTGTCCCTCTGTGTCCCTCATTAGTCTGACTGTCCCTCTGTGTCCCTCATTAGTCTGACTGTCCCTCTGTGTCCCTCATTAGTCTGACTGTCCCTCTGTGTCCCTCATTAGTCTGACTGTCCCTCTGTGTCCCTCATTAGTGTGACTGTCCCTCTGTGTCCCTCATTAGTGTGACTGTCCCTCTGTGTCCCTCATTAGTCTGACTGTCCCTCTGTGTCCCTCATTAGTCTGACTGTCCCTCTGTGTCCCTCATTAGTGTGACTGTCCCTCTGTGTCCCTCATTAGTCTGACTGTCCCTCTGTGTCCCTCATTAGTGTGACTGTCCCTCTGTGTCCCTCATTAGTGTGACTGTCCCTCTGTGTCCCTCATTAGTCTGACTGTCCCTCTGTGTCCCTCATTAGTCTGACTGTCCCTCTGTGTCCCTCATTAGTGACTGTCCCTCTGTGTCCCTCATTAGTGTGACTGTCCCTCTGTGTCCCTCATTAGTGTGACTGTCCCTCTGTGTCCCTCATTAGTCTGACTGTCCCTCTGTGTCCCTCATTAGTCTGACTGTCCCTCTGTGTCCCTCATTAGTCTGACTGTCCCTCTGTGTCCCTCATTAGTGTGACTGTCCCTCTGTGTCCCTCATTAGTCTGACTGTCCCTCTGTGTCCCTCATTAGTCTGACTGTCCCTCTGTGTCCCTCATTAGTCTGACTGTCCCTCTGTGTCCCTCATTAGTCTGACTGTCCCTCTGTGTCCCTCATTAGTCTGACTGTCCCTCTGTGTCCCTCATTAGTCTGACTGTCCCTCTGTGTCCCTCATTAGTCTGACTGTCCCTCTGTGTCCCTCATTAGTCTGACTGTCCCTCTGTGTCCCCCTGGCTCCCAGTTGCTGTCTCTAGCAGGTAGAAGCAGTGTTCTGGTGTGTCGGGTCATCGTGGGTCTTCAGGAGCTGCAGGCCGGTCTGGTCCGTGGTCCTGGTATTGACCTGCAGCAGGTTCAGAGTCTGGTGGAGGACATGGGGACAAGCTTGTCTCCTGGAGCCCAACATCTCATGGACATGGTGCAGTTCCAGCAGATGGTGAGGGTCTCAGAGAGGTTCATGTTATTGAAGGTGTGAGCAGGAGTTCAACTGAAATGTGTCTCCAGAACCAGACCGGGTCTCTGGGGGGGTTCCTGCCGCTCCTGATGGGCCGTGGTGTCTTCTCCGCCCTGCCTGGAGGAGTCGGAGC
>JBBPBX010090581.1:0-12760 GCA_038048925.1 Garcialebias charrua
CATACCACTGCAGTCCTTCATATCGTCATGCTGCTGATGGGACCTGCTAACGCTGCTAACAAGACCACGCTGCTAACAGTATCATGCTGCTAACTGGACCATGTTGCTAAGATAACCTCACTGTCATCAGAACCACTCTGCCAATAGGACCATGCTGCTGTCAATTTATTTATTTTTCACTTGTGGTGCCTTGTTTCTGTATTTTTGTTGCATGCTTTGAATAAATCCCAGTTTATGTTAGTTTAGTTTATGTTAGTGCTCACATTAAGCATGTAAATTGTAGCCGAACAGAACCTGAGAATCATGCTGTTGTTGTTCGGTGTATGGTTTTACATTATTAGTGTTTATTTTATATCTTAGATCTTTTAGCGTACCGCTGGGCGTTCGTTTAGCATGTATCAGTGTATAGCTTAGATCCTTATTTACCGTTTCTTTTTGCACTTTATATTTTTGCTATTTTTGGATGTAACTGGGACCCTGTGTGCACAGTTTCGTTCCACCTCATGTATCACATGTGATGTGAATGACAATAAAGAACCTTGAATCCTTTATTTATAAAGCACTTAAACAGTAACAAGGCCAGCCATTGCTGTACAACAAAAACAAAAGTAAAGGACACAGGATGAAATACATAGATCACAAAGAGTTAAAGATAAGAACTAAATGACTATCATTATAGAATACAGACAAGTTACTACTACTATTACTAAATAGTTAGTAATTAGTAAGTAGAAGACATAAAGTTAGATCTAAGATCGAATTTGATGTTCTCGGTTGTCTTTCTTCATCAAAATAAAAGACTACGGTACTGAAAGATCTACAAGCCAGATTCCAAAAAAGTTGGGACACTAAACAAATTGTGAATAAAAACTGAATGCAATGATGTGGAAATGGCAAATGTCAATATTTTATTCGTAATAAAACATAGATGACAGATCAAAAGTTTAATCTGAGTAAATGTAACATTTTAAAGGAAAAATATGTTGATTCAAAATTTCACAGTGTCAACAAATCCCAAAAAAGTTGGGACAAGTAGCAATAAGTGGCTGGAAAAAGGAAATTGAGCATATAACGAACAGCTGGAAGACCAATTAACACTAATTAGGTCAATTGACAACATGATTGTGTATAAAAAGAGCTTCTCAGAGTGTCAGTGTCTCTCAGAAGCCAAGATGGTAAGAGGATCACCAATTCCACCATTGTTGCACAGAAAGATAGTGCAGCAATACCAGAATGGTGTTACCCAGCGTAAAATAGCAAAGACTTTTAAGTTATCATCATCAACCGTGCATAACATCATCAAAAGATTCAGAGAATCTGGAACAATCGCTGTGCGTAAGGGTCAAGGCCGTAAAACTACTGGATGCTCGTGATCTCCGGGTCCTTAAACGTCACTGCACCTCAAACAGGAATCCACTGTCAAGGAAATAACAGAATGGGCTCAGGAATACTTCCAGAAAGCATTGTCAGTGAACACAATCCAACATGCCATCCGCTGTTGTCAGCTGAAACACTACAGTGCAAAGAGGAAGCCATTTCTAAGTAAGCTCCACAAGCTCAGACGTTTGCACTGGGCCAGGGGTAATTTAAAATAGAGTGTGGCAAAATGGAAGACTGTTCTGTGGTCAGATGAGTCACAGTTTGAAGTTCTTTATGGAACACTGGGACGCCATGTCATCCGGACCAGAGAGGACAAGGATAACCCAAGTTGTTATCAACGCTCCGTTCAGAAGCCTGCATCACTGATGGTATGGGGTTGCATGAGCGCTTGTGGCATGGGCAGCTTGCATGTCTGGAAAGGCACCATTAATGCAGAGAACTATGTTCAGGTTCTAGAACAACATATGCTCCATCTAGACGTCATCTCTTTCAGGGAAGACCCTGCATTTTTCAACAAGATAATGCCAGACCACATTCTGCAGCAATCACAACATCATGGCTACGTAGGAGAAGGATCCGGGTACTGAAATGTCCAGCCTGCAGTCCAGATCTTTCACCTATAGAGAACATTTGGTGCATCATAAAGAGGAAGGTGCAAGAAGACTGAACAGTTAGAGGCATGTATTAGACATGAATGGGAGAGCATTCCTATTTCTAAACTAGAGAAACTGGTCTCCTCTGTCCCCAGACGTCTGTTGAGTGTTGTAAGAAGAAGGGGGGATGAACACAGTGGTAAAAATGGACTTGTCCCAATTTGATCTGTTGACGCCATGAAATTTTGAAACATATTTTTCCCTTAAAATGATACATTCAGTTTAAACTTTTGATCTGTGATTTGTGTTCTATTCTGAATAAAATATTAGATGTTGGCACCTCCACATCATTGCATTCAGTTTTTATTCACAATTTGTTTAGTGCCCCAACTTTTTTGGAATCCAGTTTGTATACCTGTGTATATATATATATGTGTATATATATGTATGTGTATATATATGTATGTGTATATATATGTATGTGTATATATATGTATGTATATATGTATGTATATATATATGTATGTATATATATATGTATGTATATATATGCATATATATATATGTATATATATATATATTTAATGTGTGCGTATATATAATGTAAATAAATAAAATATAGATCTTAAAAATTTTATCAGTTGCAGTGTGTTATGCAAACTTGTCATACATTAGAATATTTTATTAATGTTAACCCCACCAAGAATATTTAAATACCCTGAACCTTGTGTTCAGCATTAATGACTGTACGTCTCAGATTTACGGGGGGGGGGGATAATTAATATTCAGCGAGCTATGACTGATTAAACACGCAGATACTTCATTGCACCTGTCAAACAGGTTACACTGAGGAGAGCGGGCGACCGTTCCAAGATGGCGGCCCTACGGCTTGCGGTCAATGCAGATATATCTGGGTCAACGCTGTATCTAGTGTTTATATCATATAAACACTAGAACCATAGATATCATATAAATTATATGATATCTATGGTTGTTATAATGTCTATGTAGGCACTTGGACATTTTTCAAAAGTTGTTTTAATGGCCTTCTGCTTGCAACAAATAGAAAGAGCACTAAAAATGCAACAAAAGGACACCTCATTTGTTAATATTGAATGAATAAAACCGGAGATATTGTCATTCAAAGTAGTAGTTTTAAGGTACTTTAATTAAGCTTATTTACATAGCAACAGAGAAAAAAATTGTGTCAATTAATAGACATTTCTGACTGAAAAGAAGTGTTTATTAAAATGAACACCAGTTCTAAGTGGTAAACAGCATCCTAATGAAATTCAGTGGGGATGTCACTGAATATATGTAAATGTTTTTCCTGTTGATGTTGGGGTCACCAGGTGACCTTGATGACTCCAAGGTCAAAGGTCACATTAGTGCAGTCTTGAAGCTAGCAGAAATGGTTACTTCAATGAAAACAAACATATGCACAATTTGTAATGCATTCTAAGGTGATTTATGTACAAATATAAGTATTACCCTGATGCATGCTCAATAATCCAGGTAGAAAAATCAAGAAAAAAGCTAAGTCTGGTCCTCTGAACATTCAAAAAACAAAACAAAACAAAAAAGTAGAAACGTTTTGTCGAAACGTTTCTACCTTTTATTTTGTTTTGAAATGTCCAGAGGACCAGACTTAGCTTTTTTTAAACTATAAGTATTCACTATGACATCATTTTCAAGTATTATGCACAATCTGTGGTGACCATATTGAATAATGGTGTCCATACAGGTAGTCCCCGACTTACGAACGAGTTCCGGACCTACGGGCCGTTCTTAACCCGATTTTGACGTAAGTCGGAACTCATTGCACGTGTCGTTCGTAAGTCCGGATTTTTGCCGTAAGTCGGGAAATTTATGCTAACGCGGCACCGCACACCCGTTAATCGGCGTGAGACTGAACAAGCGTACATACTGGTCCATAAATATACGCAGAACTTTATTAACAAACGGTTAGCTAACACAGTGTACCCAACACATTCATCTAAAAACACCTGTACAGTATTTACTGTACCTGTACAACAGTACGTTCGTATGCGCGTTCGTCAGTCCGGATTGCCTTAAGTCAAGGGCGTCGTAAGTCGAGGACTCCCTGTATAAGAAAAAAAACTGCAAATTTTAATTGGTGCCAAACTATATTGTGTAGGATATCAAAATGGAGCTCAGACTGAGAGGGTTCTAAAACAGCACCTTATGCCCCGATTTAAAACGTTTCCTGGATTATTTCTCCTATCCTTTAATTCAAAGCAAGATCACCCAGGTTGTAGTCTGTCAGGAATTTGAAGAGAGGCATTTGATGGTCCTCACACTCCTTTGCACGCACCTTCCCGTCGATGTATCCCATAGTGGCATTTGGTGCGCGGTGGTGCTGGCTATAAACCATGGCGATAACTCTTTCACTAAACATGTTATCAATAAGGGCTGACTTGGTCTGCTCCAACATTGCAGTGGAGGGATTTGACAAGACTCCTGTGTTGAGTGTTTAGCAGTGGGTGTATTTGTATATGCTGACTGTCCCTTTAAGAGATACAGCCCAAGCTATATGTCATGTGACTTCAACCAGGAAGTTAGGTTGAGAGTCAGAATTGAAGTGTTGTCCATGTGTTCAGTCAAGCAAGCCAGTGCCATCTGCACTTTCATTCAGAGCGAAGATGCATATCTTCGCTCTGAATGTAGCATCGTGGGTTATGTTTGTAGTGGCTAGGGAATCAGACTTGGGATCCGAAGGACCCAGGTTCGAACCCCGGCCACGGCACACCTTGGGGTGTCTATGAGTGCACATCTATTTTCCCCAGCTCCCCGGGCGCTGACTACGGCTGCCCACTGCACCACCTGGTGGTGGTTGGGTTAAATGCAGAGGCCAATTTCGTCTGTCAAGTATGGGAAACATACACAGATGACAAAAATTTGATATTTATTTATTTATTTATTTAATATATTATTGCAGATAATTATTTTCACAGAATTTCTGGTTTAAGTTTTGCTTCAAGTATTTTTGAATGTTTATTGCAAGGTCACAATACTACTGTTAATTTGTTATCAAACTAAGCTACTGCAATAAATAAGTCAGTAATGCTCATATATACTGTATATTGAAAATCATTATATATTATCAGCTTTAAGTCAAGATTGTGTAAAACAGTAAAAGTTAAGAACAAGAAGCTAATTCATATGGAACATCATTTCATTTATTTGCATTAATTTTTCATTTTTCATTTCACCTTCATTTATCCAGGTAGTCTCATTGAGCCACAAGAACTCATTTTCAAGAGAGACCTGTTAGGGAGCAGATGGTGGGGGTTACGGGCCTTGCTCAGGAGCCCAGAGTGGGGCGAATGAGGGTGGAGGCAGGTGTGGGTGTTTCACCTTTTTCCACCTACATTAACCACATATGTACATGTTAAAAAGGCTGAATAAGTGATATATCTTTTTGTGTGTTTTAGTTTCACACTTCTTTGATGTCAATAAACCTGTGGACAAGAAAACAACTTTCCTCAGTCGTGATATTGGGGAAGAGTTTAGCTGACTGTCTAGTTGCATTTGCCTCATGTGACGAGGGCAGTACAACTCCTGAGAGGTATGGTTGTAGCTGCCGGGTTAGCACTCTGACCGTTGCCTTGAAGAGGACGTGAAGAGTCTCTTTCAGCTCACTCTGGGATTCATCATCCACTTTTTGTAGACAGCTGAGGACATCATTCTCCTTCAATGGAGTCTCAAAAACATCCTTTTTGGCTTTGAGGACATTAAGCGGTTCTTCTTCAGATTTGGTCAGGTTTTCAACAGCACACTTCAAGAAGGGAACAACCTCAAGGTTCGTTTTGCTAGCCTTGTTACCATAGAGAAGAGACATCCATGGCCCAGTTACAATCTTCCCCAACAGACCCAGGCTCTGCAGGTGAACAACAATTGAAGCGTTGGTGAGGTCCTTGATGATTGATGTGCGTAATCCACTGGTACAGTTGCAAAAATGCTGCAAATCTAAAATTCTGTTCTGTAAGTGAATATTCCTGCTAAATGGAACATAACATGAAGTCTGTTCCCCACGTATCAATCAGTTTGAGATTAATGCCAACTTTTTGAGGAATGATTTGAAGCCCTTGGGGTCACCTTTTCCTTGTTTAAATCTCAGTGTTTCCCCTAGCATTATACAAGCAGGGTGCCCCACCCCGTCAACAGAGCACCCCGCCTACCAAACCGAACCCCCCACCCCCGGCACTGACATAGCACTAAGCTAGCAGCAATAAATACAGGCTCTCTAGCTAAAAAGCTAAAGGTGCCTCTTCCCTCATGCTGAACACCCCCCGCCCCTGCTCAAAAACTGTTGGTACAAGCTTCGCTCAGACATGTCTCTGTCCCTCCCCATCAACAAAAACTATGGATGAGATGAGCACCCCGCCATGGCAAGTTAACTGGGGGAAAACTGAATCTCATTTTTGACAGAGCATATATCAAATTATCTGCACAGCAGCCACGACCGAGAAGCTGTCCCACAATCTGTTTTTGTTTCTCCAGCTGTTTAAGAGAAGTCCTACTCTCATTGGCTATACCATCAAGGGGATGGATATCATCTGCAACAGTTCAATGTTTAAATCTTCTTCTAGTTTTTCTCTGACACATTTGTTTACAGCCACTCGATCCGAAATTGTGTTTTTGAGTTTTGAGATGAAAATATTGCTCACTTCCAAAGAACTGGTAGCTGTTAGACTTGCATATGTTTCACTGATGTCATTGAGCGCTTCCTTTATATGAGTCGCAAAGTCAGCTGTAGTCCCTCCTGCTAATGCATTCACCTGTAACTGAAGTCTCCGTGGGCAGAAAGGGGGATCACCCAGAAACATGAGATGAACCTCATTGATGTACTCAGCTGACAAAGATGTTGCATCCCAACCAAGAGTAAGCTCAACACATTTCTCATTCACTACCGCTTCTGCAACCTGCACTTCACTTAACACACCAAGTTCATATGCAAATTGGACAACCGTTGAAACATCAGCCTTTCCTTCAACCTTATAGCCAGTGATATTGTCAACAACATCTGCTATAAGATTATTTGTCTCCTCCACTGGCACCTGGTGGAGGATGCATGAGGATGCTGCAAGTCTGTAGGATGAGGAATATGTTTTAGAATCCTTCTTCACTGACAAAGTGTCACAGTCAGTTGAAGATTCACAGTCCAATAACAACCCCTGCAGTTTGTCATTATCCAGTTCCAGTTCTTTGATTTTTTTTTTCTTGCACAGTTCAGTTCTTTTCTGACTTCTCCCAACAGTCTCCTAAATTTACACTTATGTTTATGTTTCTTCTTCTGCACTTTTGGACAGACCAGTTCCATAGACCTCTTCCATTTTCTAATTTCAGCATCATTTTGCATCACAATCCTCTTTAACTCCTGTCTTTCTTTGCACAATTTTGAGTCTGAGTTTTTGCAGTCTGCCTTCAGTCGCTTAGGGGAGGGTGCTGTCACAGTCGGAGTTGAGACAGAGCTCATGGGAGCAAAGGGAGGACAGCTGGCTGGTCGTTTAACTGGTGTAGCATGAGGAAATGAGGAACCTGAATGCTGGGAGCATGGCAAGCCAGGGCTGGACACTACTTCAGAAGAAATACTCTCAGTAACATTAACTTTCCTGACTGGAATACTAAATGTTTCTCTTAAAAGACGCACAATAAGGTGGCCATCCCTTGGTATATTTTTTTACATTCTGTACAGTGTCTATTACTGCTTTCACAGCTGTGTTCACTGTTGTAAAATTGATTGTTTGTTCAGAAATCAGTCCATTTTCTTTGGCTAGCTGAAGTAAACGAGAAGCTGTCTCTCTGAGAACTGTTGGGTGATTTAATGAATGTAAATATAGCAGCAGCCCTTTACGAAGGGGAGTAGCACTCTGCTTGATGTTGGCCATATCATCCTTGAAACTTTCAATGTATGAATGCAGATCACTGGCTGTCTTCAGATCTATGGATGACTTGAAAGGCAAAGCTGCAAATAAAAGTTCATTGTAAATGTAGTGTTAGTGATTTTATTTCATGTTTTGTTACAAGAATAACTGACTACAAAACAGCCTACAGGAGCAATTTGAGAAATTGACTAGACAGCCATAGTACAGGCTACATGCCAGAATATATGAATGAATGGGAGACTATGAATCCCATGAAAAATAAGTGTACCGGTAATTGTATTCTATTTAATAGAATAATATATTATTATTAATATATCCTATGTTATTGTTATAATATAAATAAATATATACATAAATGTTATAGCAGATGGACACTTGTCCTGAGCCTAGTTCTGCTAGAGTTTTCTTCCTCATGAGGGAGTTTTTTCTTTCCACTGTCGCCTTCATGCTTGCTCAAGATGAGAGTTATGTGATGGAGTTAAATTCAAAACAGTCTGCTCCTCACATAAATGTTGTCAAAATTATTTTGTATATACATGTATGTGTTTCTGTTCAGTGCCCTGAGACAACTTCTGTTGTGACTTGGAGCTATATAAATAAACTGAATTGAAAATTTAATTATAAGTAAAATACTCAAGTTATGTTATTATATTAATATAAATAATCAGAAATAATAAATTAAACTTTTTAATTCATAATTATTTAATATAATTATTATATAAACTTTCAATGTTAGAGCTTGCCTTCAGCAGGTACAGCACCAATTTTATTCCTCTCTCCCTCCATCATCTGGTGTATTTGTGTGCTGAACTGTAATGACTTGAAAAAAAAATTAGTTAAAGCAAGACAATGATAAAAAACTTGCTATATGCTTTTTTTTTCTAAATAAACAAACACACAACCAACCAATCAGGTAAGAGATGGTTTCACTTCATGTGTGGCAGCTCATCTCAACCTATCAGAAAGCAGCATACTGAGAGAAACGTCAGAGAGCCCACAGTTAGTTTGAGAGTACACTCGTTAAAATGAATAAATCTTCAAAATTAAACAATATTAAAATGAGAACTCCCCCAAAATAACATTCTAAGACATAAATAAACCAGTCTAAGTAATTTAATGAGAGTAAAACTTGCACGTTTGTTTAGAAAGGAATTATTCTCCGGACGTGGAGGGATGTTTTTTTTTTTTTTTCCGGAGGTGGAGGGAGCTGCTGACAACCCGTTTCAGATCGACGTCACTCACAACTGGCGGAGATCCAAAATGGGGGTGCGGAAGCTCAGATCGGCATAAAACTTTGCCAAAATGATATTTAATAAATAAACTACAGCTATAAAACGTTTTTATTCACCTATGAAGTTACGCTGGTAGTGAATTTTGCATGTGAAACCCAAGGTGAACTTTGAAAATCGAGCACGTTTTGAATTTTGAGCAGATTTTTTCAGACACAATTCAGATCGTTTTGACAGGTCTTCAAAATCAAAATGTAAACCTTTCCATTCGATTTCATACAGAGTTAGACACCCTGATGTGCATTTTGCAAATGCTAGGAATTGCGGGTTTTAAAAACTGTGACGTCATCAAGCTAGGCTGCGGTCAGCAGCGTTTAGAGTGGATGTCCAAGTGCCTAGTGAATGGCTTCCCGTTTCTCACAATGGCTAAAGCACCAGCAAAACTAGCTGAATTCCAGTCACCTTGTTGAGTCCAAACACGAAGGTGCTGCTGATCAGCTTGCAGCTCTTCACATGCTTTTTTCCTGCTGTCCCCCACAGGATATTTTGATGCAAAGGCAACATGTCGTGTGTCGAAGTGCCGCTTTATATTTGAGCGTTTCATCGAGGCAATTTTATCATTGCATATCAGACACACTGCAGAACCTGCTCTCTCCACAAAAGCAAATTGCTCTGTCCATTCCGGCTGAAAAGTACGATAATCCTCGTCTTGTTTTCGTTTAGCCGCCATCTTCATCACACGGGTTTCTACAACTAGCTAAGCTAGCTGCTAGGAGGGATGTTTACTTCCTGATCAGTCACCCGCGGACAGCTGTGATTGGCTCTAGTCAGCGCACCACGGACAGCTGTGATTGGCTCCAGTAAGTGCCAGTCACCCACGGACAGCTGTGATTGGCTCCAGTCACCCACGGACAGCTGTGATTGGCTCCAGCCACTCGCGGCCATGTTTTATATTTTTATCGGCTTTTAAAAAATATATTATTAAAGATTTGTCTGAGAGCCATATGCAGCCATCAAAAGAGTCATATATGACTCGCGAGCCATAGGTTCCCGACCCCTGACTAGAACAAAGTCAAGAAACAGAAACACAGTTTAAAACTAGGATGACTCGCCTGATTCTTAGCTTTTGAGCTAGCAGTTAGCCCAACACGGTCGGGTCACGTGGCTCAAATAAAACACTTAAAATAAAGCATGTGAAACCCACAAACGACCAGAATACAACGCTAGCAAACAGTTTAAAGAGCAGAAGAAAACAGTTCGTAGTAAGTGCGAATCGTAGGGTTAAAATTTTAATTTCTCTGAACTCTCTGCCAATCAACCAGAATTTTTTTTTCATTCATTCATTCAACCTTTATACAGGCTAGCCTCGTTGAGCCACGGGGACTCATTTACAAGAGAGACCTGTCTCACTCACACCCAGAGTTAATTTTAGATTAATTTAGAGTTACCAATCAGCCTAACATGCATGTTTTTGGACTGTGGGAGGAAACCGGAGCACCCGGAGAAAACCCACGCATGCACGGAGAGAACATGCAACTCCACCCAGAAATTCCCACTTTCATCTGCACATAACAGTTTGAAGAGTTTACTTACAGTGCAAGAAGTTAATCCACCGAAGGAGATCTCTCTGTAGCTGCTTCCTGCAGCTCGAACGTCGCCCTAACTGAAAACTGGTTTGAAAAAAAGCGCGGCGCAAATGAACATCCACTCAGAGGGCTGATTCAAATGAGGCAGGCGGAGCAATCACAACGCCTGAAGCACCTACGTACCACGAATCACGGCCGGACCCAATACGTTGCACTGTAGGGGGTCGCTCGAGTGTCGGCTGATCCCTGCTCCGGAGCAGAGCTGCAACTGAGGTGCAAAACGTAGACACGCAGAGCGGATGAAGGGCGGAGCAAAACTAGGTCCGCCCCGGAGTCCTCTGCTATGAGGGTTGTTGGTCCTGCTGCTGGCGGCCCTCGTGGCCCTGTCCCTCTCGGGTCTGGAGCTCAATGGGCCTGGCGGTCGGAGAGGTGTTTTGGCCTCGCTCCTTGGGTGGACCTTGGCGAGCTTGGGCGGGGTATGTTGGGTCAGCGGGGGAGCTGACTCACTGCGGGAGCATTTGTTCCTGCAGTTATTTTTCTCCCCATCCCTCACCGCGCACCTCCGCCCTCTTCATTTCAAAGTTAATACATGTAGGGATTTTGAGGCTCGGGTGTACTGCAACATTTTTACATCTCTGTTGTTCAGAACCACCTGGGACTCAATTTTATTATACACCTTAGACATTCACTCAAAAACATCCTCATAACATTCACATATAGGAACTTGGGGTGGGCACTATGGTTATAGGTGGTGGGATGATAACACTCTCGCCTCCTGTGCCTACTCACAATGATGCATTTAGACAGTAAGGGCTTGGGTTAGAGTTGGGGTGGAGGGGAAACTGGCATCATGCCAGCCTTTGCTCCTTCTCTTTCCTTTTTTTAAATTGCACTTTACAACAACATACATCAACAGCACATCTGGGGGCAGGGGTGTGTATGTCGGGGTCTAATGTATTTTTTATTTTATTTTATTTTTGCACCCCCTGATTCCCTAGTGGCCATTCTGGGGGTGGGGTCTGGTAAAGTGGCAGGCCGTTGGGTGTTGTCCTGGACTATGTGGAGGTTTGGGGCCTGGGGGTTTGCCGTGGGCGGCGCTGGCGGGGCCCTCTCGCTGGGGCTGCTTGCGCTCGGGTGTCCTGTCCTGTCAGCTGGGTGCGGGTTGGGCCAGATCTTGGATGTCTGCTCCTCTCCACCCCAGAATGAATGGGCTTACCTCCTGGGTTTGGGTGTGGGCTGCCTCATATAGGGGACAGGTACATGTCTTGGACCTGGGGGGTATAAAGTGCAAATTGGGAGTATGAATGGAATATGTCATTATTATATGTCTTTAAGTGAGTGAGGGTGTAGATGAGGGTGGGTCTGTGTGATTGTGTCTGTGTATGAATGTCTATTTGTCAGGCCGGGACTTAGAATGCCCTCTCTATGATACATCTGAGGCCACTTGGTGTCGCATTCCGGCCACTTGGCCCCCTGGTGGGGTGTGCCTTTGCCTGCCGGCGCGCTTGGGGCCCTCGGTGTCGGGGGTTGGGCGCTTGAGCGTATGTCGGCTTGGCCTAGTGGCTGCCTGGTGGAGCTCGGTCCTCTGGTCCTATCGGGCCTGGGCCTGAGGGGTGGGCATCCCTGGTGCCCGGGCCTTGGTGCCTAGGCCTGGGGCTACGTCGGTGCAGCGGGCCCAGGCGGAGGCCTATGAGTTTGTCGTTGTTGGCCCCAGGGGGTCATTGTATGTGGTCGCTGGTGGGGGTCTTCTGGCTATCCCCTATGGTCGGATCTGGAGGGTGGATGAGGGGTTCTTTCTGCTTGGGTGGCCCTGGGGGCTCTGTGCTCTGGGTCCCTCTTGGGGTCTTGGGCTCTGGTCCCTTTTTTGTCTGCTTCAGGTCTTGGGGCGCGGATCTCTGATGCTTCACAGTCGCTATTGAATGTTCTATTAGAGAAGCCTTATTCACTTATGCATGCTAACAACCACTCACAAATGGACACAGGGATGTACAGTATATGTAGATTTCATATGTAGATATGTAGATGGGTATGTGACTGAATATGAATGTATGTGTATATATATA
>JBBPBX010090583.1:0-14086 GCA_038048925.1 Garcialebias charrua
GAAATTTGTCAAACAGTTGAAGATAAACTGAACAACATATCTCTTAGGTCTTAGCACGATTTTTAGATGCTTGCCCACTATTTTAGGTACACTTTTTAAAATTTCTTCTTCTTCTTCTTCGACCGTTCCCTTCTTCAGGAGTCACCACAGCAAGCTAAAGTCCTGTTTACACGACAACAATTCAATGAAAAAAAAAAAAAAAAAAACCGCCAAAACAAATGCCCAGGTGAGGTCCAAACTGAAAGGAGTCCGGGGAAATTAGATTTATAGATTTATAAGAGCCAGAAGCACAAACAATGCTCTGGTATACCCTGATGCATGCTCAATAATCCAGGTAGAAAATGCTCTGGTATCCACCACTGTTGATAGTTTCTTCTTCTGTGGATTGTAGGAAGCCGTTATGTTTTGCGTCATACTGCTATTTTTTCTGTTTACATGACAACGAATTCGATGTTTTTGAACCATTGCACTCTGGAACCCGTTCTCAATTTGTGCCGTTGCCAGAGAAAACAGTCTCTATTTTTGATTAAATAAATGAACAGTACAAACGCAACAAAACTTCCATTTTCACCAGAAATCTTTTTCGTGTAAACAGGGCCTGTCTCGCACGAAGACTTGGCGATTGTTTTTACTCCGGATGCCCTTCCTGACTCAACAACAGACCACCGAGCTACCACAGCCCTCTGTGTGGAGCAGAGAGCTGATATCTAGTGCGCCCAGGGGAGCAGATGGTGGGGGGTTAAGAGCCTTGCTCAAGGGCACAGAGTGGGGCAAACGAGGGCGGAGGTGTGCAAGCTGCTCAATGTGCTTTCATGGTGTACAAAGACTGGACAGAAAACGAGTGGAAAAACAACAAAAAATTAGGAAAATCTTTGAAATACCTTTGAAGGTTGACCCAGTCTCACTGGGTGTGCTGAACTGGGTTTTTAGAAACACCCCACCAGGGATACCAATGCTGACGTACAGGGCTGGTTAACACATTTATGTCATTAATGCTTACTGCACTTAAGGACAACATAAAACCCTCTGTTCAAGTTGTTCCTGTGCTTTAAAAAAAAAAAAAAAGGGCATTAAATATTCCAGTTGTTGCACAACTGTTAGAAACAGGAATTAGTAATGCTAGTAATATTTCATGTTTTTTTAGTCAGTGATACAAAGCAACCATTGATAAAATATACAAGGGACTGGAATCGGATCAGCAAACAGATGTGGCCAGCTGTCTGGACAATACACACACACTTACTGTACAAACCCAGTCTTATGCTATGGTTTAGACAATTAAAAGACAAAAAATAAATTAAAAGCGTAAAGCTGAGGAAGCTGTTGGTGGTTAGACCCAGCTGTGGTGCTGACGCTGAAGTGACGCAGAGGTGAGGCAACGCTCTAAAGGTTAATGATCGTTCTCATGCCAATAATGGCAGCGATGAGCAAACATCTCTGCTCCTTCGACCCGTCTGTCCTGATGAGTTACACAAGGCAAATCCAAGGGGGCATTTGCTCCCTCTCTTTGGTACATTGGAGAAAATAAACTGATCCGGTAACAGGGAAGTGGCCCCACATGTGCAGTTCATTCCTTTTTAAATGCAGACCCACAGCTGTGTAGCTGGAAAAGTATCTCACAAAACGTGTGCGCTAAGTGTCATTACTCATAGTTTACAGCACAATTTGCTCGTTTCTCTGAAATAAATCCAGAAACTGGACTTATTGGCAGTTCGTCTTGCTGATCACACTGAAAAGAGCTGCCGAGTACATTCACCCTGCTCGCTGTGTCAGAACAGAAGAGTGACTTTGCGTTTCCCTTATACTTTCTCTGCAGGCGGCTGGAGTTGAGCAATCCAGATGAAGTTGAACGACGGCCTTGCAGTTGCAGGTCGTGTGAGCCCGAGATCCCAGTTCCTCATGGAAATATACAATTTGGGCTTTTCGTGCAACATGTGGCTGAAGCAAAGAGCTGAAATCGCTAAGAAAACATGGGATTTTAAGTTTATAATTTCATCTTTTTAAAAGGGATTATCTTTTACTATGGTGAGCTAAAGACCAATTAAACTACTGTATTTTATTCTAATAAAAAAAATACAACCTTTATTTTCATTCATCCTGGTTTTGGTGTCACTTAAATAAAAGATATCCTTAATCTCAATCTGTAAGCTATTATTTTGCAAAGACCACTGGTATACCAGTCCACCTTAATCTCAATACTTTAAAATTGAAACCCTTAGACCAGATTAGTGTAGCCCAAGGTTTTTTTTTTAAATAAAATGAAATGTTGAATCTTCATTAATGAAAAGAAGATGTGAGAAAAGGATTTTGATAATTTATAAATGAATAGAAAATAATACATGTTTAAACGTTTGCAGATGATGTTGTAATCAGTGGTGAGAACAGGTGGAAGACAATTTGGAGAGGCGGTGGTATACACTTGAAAGAAGAGGAACAAAAGTCAGCCGTAGTAAGACAGAGTACGTTGTGTGTGAATGAGAGGGAGGCCGGTGGAACAGTGAGGTGTGCGAGAGGTCCCGGATTCAAATCTCGGACGAGTCCCCAATTAATATGTTACATCCACCAAAGACAACATATTGAAGGAGGACACAGGACTCACAAATAAGGGTTCAAACATTCAATTTATTCATCCGCTTTCTGTAGGAGAAGAAAAAAGAACCCCGATTCCAGAGTCCAACAAAAAATACATAAAAAATGGTGGACGTAACATGAGTCTGCAAGGAGCAGAGGTCACAAAGATGCAGGACTTCAAGTACTTGGGGTCCACTGTCCAGGAAAATGGGGAGTATGGTAAAGAGGTGAAAAAGAGAGTCCAGGCAGGATGGAGTGGATGGAGAAAAGTTCAGGAGTGATTTGTGACAAAACTGGGGCAACAAAGGTAAAAGAAAAAGTTTACAAGACAGTGGTGAGAGCAGCTATGTTGTATGGTCTGGAGACAGTGTCATTGACAAAAAGACAGGAGAAAGAACTGGAAGTGGCAGAAATGAAAATGCTGAGGTTCTCCTTAAGAGTGACAAGGATGGATAAGATTAGGAATGAGATCATCAGAGGTACAACACATGTTGAACAACTGGGAGATAAAGTTAGAGAGGCCAGACTGAGATGGTTTGGACATGTCCAGAGGAGGGACTGTGGGTATATTGGTCGAAGGATGTTAGAAATGCAGCTGCCAGGAAAAAGACAAAGAGGAGATATATGGATGCAGTTAGAGGACATGAAGGTAGTTGGAGTGAGGACAGAGAGATGGCGGAGGATGACTCGCTGAGGCGACCCCTGAAGAGGGAACAGCCCAAAGAAGACAGGTTTAAATATCAAGTTACTGAGTTTGCCTCAACCTCTTGAGAAATTTGGTAAAATCTAACAGTTTAAAATTGTTCAAGGTTATCAGATAAAGGATACACCCCATAACTAGTTGTTCATTTACAGGCTCACATGCCCACATTTACTACATTTTACTCTGAGTTTAAGGTTTTAAGTGGAGCTGTGCAATATTAGAAAACCCTGCGATATTACTGTTGAATAGTGCAATAACATCAGTTGTGATAATCCCACATTTTCCTCTGAGGCGTCTTGTGAATGAGCCTACAGGGTTTGTTGATATGTTATTGTGCACTCCTCATTAGGCGTGAAAATATATAAATTAGTATTTTGTTTTTTAATACGCCCCAGTCATTTAAATGGAATACTGTATACAGTAGATTGTGTTTTGTGGTAAAGCCTAAAAATATTGTGGTATTTGTTTATCTTTGTATATTTATATTCTTAAGGCCCAACAAAGTAAAGTCAGGTCATCTGGATGGTTTCTTTCTTCATTTTTTTGTTGTTGAAAGTTCATCCTTCGTCCAAAGGACTTCATCAGTCAGAGCAGGCACACACTCAGTCCCACAAGCAGCACTTTGAGGTTTTGAACCACTATGCTTATGGCTGCCTCAGAAGAGTCGACTGGGGAGAGGGCGGATTCCAGAAACCATCTTATCACCCACAATCTGGTTGGTCCACTATGTGGGAGTGCTGCTTTTGGGACCGAGTTTGTTGTGGCTCCTCGGACTGATGAATGTCCTTTGGATGAAGGACAAAACAGCTCCAAAAAAAAAACCTCCAGACGTGACTGAACATTGTTGGATTTCTTTTACCTGGATTATTGAGTATGAACATGATATACTATTAAGGGTTCACGTTCTTGTGGGGTTTGTTAAACACATAATTTAAGTCAAGTAATTATGTTTGATCAAAAATTGTGTTATTAGGAATGCACAATATTATTGGCATGGCATCAGTATCGGCCGATAGTAGTGTTAAAATTTAATATCGGACATTCCATTAAAATAACTCACCAATATAAAAGATGCTGTTTTTGTATAAAAAACCAGTGACAAGGACGACTGCAGCACCAGCACAGTGTGATGATATCACGCGCGCCTACCTGATCTGATCACGGTGGAGAGGAAAATTCAAAATGTCGGTGGTGGTGTAGGGTTTTTTTCCCGTTGAGGATGTCTGATTCTGAAGATTTTTGGACTACGTTGAGCCTCGCTACATCGTCCCCAGTCGGATATATTTTTCTGACGTAGCCTTACTCGAGTTACAAGCCGTCATTTCCGACGTCATTGAGAAGCTAATAGCCGATAGAACTTGGGTGAGTTTTACCACAGACATTTGGACGTCGTGTTAGCCCCGTTAGCATGATTAGTCTTACAGCACAATGGATAGACAAAAACTTTGAACTTAAAAAGGCTGTCCTTCATGCACATGAGTGCAGAAGATCACACATTGCAGGAACCTGGAACAAGCCTCCACAAGTGAGACATACTGTAATTGCAGGTGACTAATGCTAATAAATATCATCTAACACTTCACTTAATAAGTCAAAGTGCTATGCATATCACACGGCTGTTACTGAATACATATCACCAGCTCTTATGCCTCATCCTCACCTAAAGCATATCGCGCTTCCAAAAATCTCCAAACGCACTGTACTGGCTGCTTGTCAACAGATGACTGTCCTCATCTAACGCGTCTGCAGTGGGAGGAGGAGCGTGTTGGTCCTCTTCCGGTGGGGTGTTTGTTTATTTCCGGTCTCAGAAAAATGGCGGACGCAATACGAAGAATTGCCTTGTTGTACTTAATCTACAAAGCAGCAACACGCAGACGCCGTGCACAACGACGATTCTGGATTCACCCCACATTAGAGAGGCGTCATGGATTCGGTGAATTTCACCATCTGATCCAGGAGCTGCGCGCAGACGAGGAGCGCTTTCAGCGGTACTTCCGTGTCACCCGCGCCCAGTTTGACGACCTGCTGTAAGTTTCTCCTCCATGTTTACCGCGGGATTTGTTTCGTCTGTTCAACGTTTCGCGCGGTGCCCACCTACTCCGTCCCGTCGTCGTTGCGTGATCACATGGCAGAGTCTCTCCTGATTGGTCCTGATTGTTTGCTGCTGAGCAGCGAGCTGAAGCGAGCTGTGGAAGCACGGCATTCCGTGCTTCCACAGTCGCTGCTCGGATGCGACGCGGGAGTAGGAAACAGCTGCTGCTCACTTTCGCGCTGCTTGTATGCTGTAGATGCGCCGCGACACGACCCGCTGCTCCAAGATGCGCGTCCCCCATAGACTACAATGTAAAGTGGCTGTTTCGGCTGCGCGAGATGCGTGCGGTGGGGATCCAGCATTACAGCTGTTACACAATTTTTGTAGCAAATAAGCCTAAATAAGAGGGCTACGTTCTGATGAAGGAAAGCATATAAAAATAGCTGTATCGGTTATCAGCCAAATAATTTTGAACATATCGGCATATCGGGCAAAAATCCAATACAGGTAGTCCCCGACTTACGAGCGCTCTGACTTACGAGGTCCCGGACTTACGAGCATGCATCTCATTAAAAAAAATAATAATAATATATATATATTTTTTTTTTATTTTTTATTTTTTTTTATAAATGAATACATGTACAGTACTGGACAGTCACCAAGCACTTAGTCTATCCTAACACAGTTTTTAAAGATGAAGGAATAAGTTGAATTGTCTCCCTTTCACATAAAGGGAGCAAGCTCCCTATGGAGCCTGCAGGGAGGAGGGAGACAATTCAACTGACTCCTTCATCTTTAAAAACTGTGTTAGGATAGGCTAAGTGCTTGGTGACTGTACAGTACTGTACATTTATCTANAAAAGTGTCATTTTGAAGGTCTAACTTTTCTGCAACTGTATTATCTGGACTAAACTAATAAGGCAGCGCGCGACCATCTGTCCTTTCCAAAACGGAGCCCAGTAGGTACTTAAAACGGGCCATCTAGTTAGAATTGGCTTAACTGGACCCAGTTCAAACTGTCTGCTCAGGACGAGGGTTCACACACAAAACCCAAGCGGGTGGAAACACCCCCCAAAAAAAAAAAAGGACGTTCCAGTGAGAATATCTTGACCCTGCTGGTGTGAGACCAGGTTCTCACCCTGCTGTGATCGTCAGCACTTTATCCAGGCCTCAGATCAACTCTGACCTTCTCTCATCACCCTGACCCCCCGCCCCAAGTGACGCAAATACCCACTGTCACCACACACTATGTCGTAGACGGGCAGTATTTTAGCCAGCAGGAACACGGGCTCCATGTGAGAAGTGGCTCGTTAGTAGACGGTAATCAGCTTAACGCTCTCCAACGCCCCTCGGCACTAAGCTCTTTACAGACAAACCCAGTTAGAGAAGTCGCATCTGAGTGGCGCCGAGGCCAAGAACACACACAGATCACGGCCGAGACAAGGTGACGACATGAGGACAAACGCCTGAAGAATTCGCTGGGAGCATTTGTGTGTGAGGAGAAGGGGGGAGAAAAAGAAAAAAGGTGTTTTTATAGCTCGCGGCGAGATAATAAATGAAGAAAACGCACACAAAAGCTCAATAAACTTAAGCTCAAATGCTTTCTTGTGAGAATGTACAAGGAGGGAGGGACGCAAATAAGAATGAGTGTGTGTGAAAGGAGGGAAGCGCTCCCTCCTCCTCCTCCTCCTCCTGTGCACTCGGTAACCCCAGTGGGTTGGTGGGTGGCAACGCCGTTCTTTAAGGCAGCGCCCGACACACTCGGAGCCCAGCGTACATCCCATACCACAGCAACACAATCGGCGCTCTGTAGGCAGGATCACACTCACACACGGAGCTGGCCTGTCGCCCAGCACACACACACACACACACACACACACACACACACACAAACACTCTGAGGATGCACCTAAAACTGTAAACGAGTTGTGTCGATGAAGTTCTTTTTGTTGTCAAACTGTTCAGCCCCAAAATCTGGACCAGTTCAATTCATAATCCAATATACCAGCAGGTTTGAGAAGCACAAACTGACATCAATCATTCCTCCTCTTTCTGAAGAAGACCGACACTTTGACGTGAGGAAAAACAGGTTTGTCGCTTTATTTCCGTTGAAGACACCAGCTGCACTCTGATCTATTCAACCAACACTTAGCTTGAATTACTTTCATTAATATCCACCTACAGGTACACTTCTGTACACAAGCCACATTGTGTTTACCGGTACTTTAAATACAGTTCAGGATTTTTGAAGTGGGGTTCTGTGGAGACATTATGAACAATTAATATCTTACCTTAGTTTATGGGGGGGGGGTTGACTTTGATTGGATTGATGAGATAAAGCACGTGGGCAGAATACAGCTTGGTCCTAAACGTCTTTAAACAAAAACTGAAACAGTTTTTTTCACTAAAAAGAGCCCAAATGCACCTTTTCTAGGCATCTAATGTCCAAGGTTGCATTACACTGTACATTGCACTTTCTTCAAGAGTTGAAGCCTAAATTGACACAGATGCCCACTAAAGAGACAGTATGTGTGTAATGCAAAAATAAGTATACTGTAGTTGAATGTAGGATGCACAATATTATCGGCATAGTATTGATATCGGCCAATATTAGTATTAAAGTTAAATATTGGACATCAGCCATTCTATCAAAATAACTCACCGATATAAAAGACGACATTTTTATATGAAAACCCAGTGACAAGGATGCCTGCAGCGCCAGCACAACGTGATGACGTCAGCGCACCTAATTTGATTACTATGGAGAGGAAGAAGTCAAAATGCCGGTGGTGTGGAAGTTTTGTTTTCCATTGAGGATGTCGGATTCTGAAGATTTTTGGACTGCGTTGAGCGTCGCTACATCGTTCCCAGTCAGAGATATTTTTCTGACGTAGCCTTACCCAAGTTACAAGCAGTCACTTCCGACATCATTGAGAAGCTAATAGCGATAGCACTTGGGTGAGTTTTACAACAGACATTTGGACGTCGTGTTAGCCCTGTTAGCATGATTACAGGTAGTCTTACGGCACAATGGATAGACAAAAACACTGTCCGTATGAACCAACGTTAAATATTTGATTATAGATTTGTTTTAAAACAGCAGCAATCTACTTTACTTGGGTGAGTTTTACAACAGACATTTGGACGTCGTGTTAGCCCTGTTAGCATGATTACAGGTAGTCTTACGGCACAATGGATAGACAAAAACACTGTCCGTATGAACCAACGTTAAATATTTGATTATAGATTTGTTTTAAAACAGCAGCAATCTACTTTGGCCTTGTTAGCTTATCAGTCTGTTCAGAATTAAACTATTTCTCCAAAATGACGTTTAATGTACTGTAGTGGTCCCAACCCTGGTCCCTGAGGAACACCATCCTGCATGTTTTAGTTGTTTCTTTGCTCAAACACACCTAATTCAGTGGTTTAATCACTTCCTTAAGATCGGTAGCCTGTTAATCACCCTTTCATTCAAATCTGGTGTGTTGGAGCAGAGGAACAACTAAAACAAACAGGGTGGTGTTCCTCAGGGACCAGTGTTGGGAACCATTACTTTTAAGAGCTATCCACAACAGGTAAGAGAGGTGTAGTCTATGCGATACCTGGGCATATAGAGTGTACCCAGTAGAAAAGCTTAAGAATGTCAGTACACCAACTTAAAAGTGCCCAATGATACATGGCATATCATTAGGCATGCGTCAGCAATACGTTAAATGGCAGTTAAACGGTTCTGTAACAATCTATCAGTATGCAGCACTTTGCTTTGATACTGTTTTATAAATTCTATACGTTTCTAATACAAAGCCAAGTAGCCAACTGTTATACAAAGTTTTTTGTTCATTTAGTTAAATATATGCATCAGAGAAATTTGAAAATGTTCAATACGCTTAAAAGTCAAAATAAATTGATGATTACATTGTACTAACCAGTGTACTGTACTTTCGTTTCTAAGCACAGTATACCCACTACAAATATGTAGACTACACCACTGTAAGTGTCAATAACCATTCCGTAAATCTCCACACCCAAATAATTGAACTATTGCTTTAACCTGTAACCAAACATATTTTTTAATGCTGCGTGGCCCGACAAGCTGAATAACCTATAAATCAAATATTTAAAGCACGACAGTACTTGCTAAAATTAAAAACTTGCTTTCTCTTACGCTCTACAGGTTATTTCAAACTCGCATTTCTGATTGAAGGAGCTTAAATCATGCCCTATAACTTCTAATGAATTCCTTCAGTCTGTAGTGACAGTATAGGACGTGCCGTCGCTCGTTCATTCGTTCCGAGTGTGGGAAAAAAGACAAGTCGGCTGTCAGAATAAAAGAAGAGAGCATACAAAAGTCCGCTGGGAGGAGATGAAAAGGCAGGAAGAGAAGTAAAAAGATGGAGAGAGGCAAAAAGAGGGAGAAACGTTGAGGCAGAGGGGCTTTGTTAAGGACAGAATGAGCCGAACAGTTCAGAGATAAAAAGAAAGTAGGTGTGTTTGTGGGACTGAAGGATACTTTGGATGATGGCTGAACTGTTTTTGGACGAGTCCTGCTCTTTAAAGTCTTTGATTATGTTTTTTCTTTTAGCTAGTCTCATTAAGAGGCCGACGTGTGTGTGATTTATGAGTGTGTTGCCATGCAAGTGTGTAAACCAAACAAATCTGGACTTAAAAAAGTTTAAAGAGCTTTGAAGTGAGACGCAAAGCATGCACAGGTGTGAGATCTTCTGTCAAGTCCAATGACAAGTTGAATGGTGATTTAATTCTTTTAACACACACACACACATTTGGTCTGTCCAGCGGCGCCTCTTTGACTGGCCAAGCTGCCGATACAATTCGCTCCCTTGCCTCTTGGGTCTTGGGTGTCTGCGTGCCAAATATATGGGAATAAAGCACCAGTCAGTCAAAACATGACCCGAGTTCTGAGCCCATTAGTCCAAGTTTTACTACCTAATTACCGTTTGCTCAGCCGGCCACTTCATTGGGAAAACACGCAAAAACAAAAGGAGCACAAGTGAAGTCCTGTGAAGAAAGCCCCTCAGATATCCAGGCCATTTAGTGGAGGATGGAAATTAGGAGAGTAATTGCAGAAAATAGGCTGCTCTTTGAAACACTGGATCCAGAAACCCATAAATGTCGTCTGTTTACGGAATTTTATGAAAGGCCAAATGAGCATGGATTACATCTGGAAATGTAAGAAAAACACTCAATACAGTACAGTACATTACAATGAAAGGTGGGCGGTTGTGTGTTTATTAATTTATCTGTTGATAAGTAAAATATCTCCTGAATCACTGGGCATAAAATTCAGAGAATAATCAATAATCATCATCTCGTTACCCTTCCGAAGTCAAAAGCTGAGAGTCATCGCTGACACATATCGAGTGCTGACATATCACAAGATGTTAAAAGACGGCCACAGAGTGATATTTGTTTACAACTTTAGAATGAACCTTTAGAATGAACAACCTGGACCGGGGCATCAGAAAGGCAAAGAGGCAGTATTCTGGGAAAATAGCTCACCGTTTCAAGGACAGCAGGGATACACGCAGTCTGTGGCAGGGAATACAGACCATCACAAACTACAAACCACCCCCCCAGACCTGTGACAGCTCAGCCTCTGCGCTGAATGAACTGAATGAGTTCTTTGCTCGGTTCGAGGCAAGTAACAGCACACCAGCACATAAACTCCCCCCCTCTCCTGATGGCCAGGTGCTGACGCTGTCCTCAGACAGCGTAAGGCGATCATTCATCAAGATTAACGCCCGGAAGGCCTCTGGTCCTGACAACATACCTGGTCGTGTGCTGAAGGACTGTGCAGGGGAACTCGCAGCGGTCTTCACGGACATCTTTAACATCTCACTGAGCCAGGCCATCGTCCCCACCTGTTTCAAAGCCACCACCATCATCCCTGTCCCAAAGAAGGCAACGCCCGCATGCCTCAATGACTATCGCCCAGTAGCACTCACCCCCATCCTGATGAAGTGCTTTGAACGGCTAGTCATGAAAAGCATCACATCTGTCCCTCCCTGGATCCCTTCCAATTTGCATACCGACCTAATCGCTCAACCGACGATGCCATCTCCTCTGCCCTCCACACAGCTCTCACACATCTGGACACGAAGGACTCCTATGTTAGAATGCTGTTCATCGACTTCAGCTCGGCATTCAACACCATCATCCCCCAACAGCTCATCCTTAAACTGGACAGTCTGGGGCTGAACACCTCAATGTGTAACTGGCTGCTAGACTTCCTGACCGGGAGACCACAGACAGTGCGGGTCGGGAGTAACACATCTAGCACCATCACATTGAACACAGGGGCCCCACAAGGATGTGTGCTGAGCCCCCTTCTATTCACCCTGCTAACACACGACTGCACACCATCGTACAGCTCCAACCACTTCATCAAGTTTGCGGACGACACAACAGTGGTGGGTCTCATCAGCAACAACGATGAGACGGACTACAGGAACGAGGTGAGCCGCCTGGCCTTGTGGTGCGGACACAACAATCTCACTCTCAACGTGGAGAAGACAAAGGAGATTGTTGTGGACTTCAGGAAGAAGGATGCCCAACATGCCCCTCTGACCATCAACAGCACCGCAGTGGAGAGAGTAGACAGCACCAAGTTCCTGGGAGTGCACGTCTCAAAGGACCTGTCCTGGAGCAGGAACACTGCAGCACTGGCAAAGAAGGCTCACCAGCGTCTCTACTTTCTCCGCAAGCTGAAAAGGGCTGGAGCTTCAACCCCCATCATGAGCACCTTCTACAGAGGTGCCATAGAAAGTGTCCTGACCAGCTGCATCACTGTGTGGTTTGGTGCATGTACTGCATCCTGCCGCAAGAGCCTCCAGCGCATTGTGAGAGCAGCTGAGAAGATCGTGGGCACCTCCTTGCCCTCACTGCAGGACTTACACAGCAAACGCCTCACTCGGAAAGCCCTCTGCATGGCAGGTGATCCCACACACCCACTACACAGCCGCTTCAGACTGCTGCCATCAGGGAGGAGACTGAGGAGTCTCCAGGCTCGAACCAGCAGACTGAGAGACAGCTCTGTTCATCAGGCAGTCAGGATGCTAAACACTCTGCCTGCTCTGCCCCCCCTCCCATTTGAACTGCCTTAACACTAAAACTTTCTCACACATTACCACACAACACAAAGATTTTAACACTGGACTCTGTGTCATCAAACGGGTTATTCACTAAACTCTCGGTCATGTGCTCATACAGTTTGCACTACTTCTCATACTTGCACTAATGTTTGTATTACATCACTGCCTATAATCATAATACTGTTTACATTCTCTGTTTACATTTATTAATACTGTTTACTTTTATTACTACTGCTTACATGTAATTACTACTGTTTACATTTACACTACTCTAATATCTACACCACTGCTGATACATATACAGTGTGCTCTGAACGGTCTTATTTAGGGATGCCCAATGTGCCTTACTGCATATGCCACTTTTTGCCTCTATAACAACATCAACTACTACCTCATACATATACTGTGTACATTAACTCATACGCTGCTTTGCCACTTTGCAAATGTCAATGCTAGAAACCTTTAGTTTATTTTAGTTATACTTTTTATACTCTTTTTTATACTAGTATGCAAAAACTCAGGACAGTATTATGTTCATTAAATGTTTAATGTTTTAGTTTTAGAGTTGGTGTAAATTTTCATACTCTTATACCACTATGCAAAAAACTCAGGACAGTGTTAGTTTTACTATTTTATGCTTATGTCTATTATTATATGTTTCAGTGTTTCAATGTTTAGATGTTTACTGTTGCACCGAGGGACTGAGAGAAACGCAATTTCGGTCCTGTGTATGTCCTGTACAGTACATATTGCAGATCTGACAATAAAGTTGACTTTGACTTTTGACTTTGATGAAAGTTGTGTACAGTAGTACCTTGCTACTTCACGGTTTGACTTTCGCGGACTCGCTCTTTCGCGGGTTTTCAACGATTGTCAACATTAATATTACTCACATGATTGGGATGTACGGAATAGAAGGTTAATGAAAAAAAAACTTTGGACGGGCACAGACATTTTGCAGTTTTCTTTCAATAAGCCTATACTGTAGCACCAGTCAAATAACTACACTACCCAGAAGGCAACAGTGCACTTCCCAGAATTCAACAGTGCTTTCGGTTGCTGCTTTCTGCTGAAAATGGAGAGAAAGTTTTGATCCGATCCGAACCTATCTAATTTATTGTACGTTTTCATCCGGATTCGTCTAGAGTTTTTGGACTGGATCAGGAGCATTGTGTGGTTTTGTGCTGACTCTCTGAAGGTCCAGCTCTCTCTAAAAACATCTGGTGCTCAACGGCAGCAGAGAGCCGATCAGAACCACACCAAGGCTGGCGAGTTCCTCCTGTAAAATTTTGCAGTAGCTACTGTACAGTACATAGGCCTGTCACAATAACAAATTTTGCTGGACGATTATTTGTCTCAGAAATTATTGTGATAAACAATAATATTTTGAAATTTGACAATAATTAGTAATTATTGTCCAATTTAAGAAAAAAGTTTGTAATTTGTTTTGCATGTAGTACCTTTTGTCGACCACCAGATGGCAGTATAAGACCATTTGAACTGAAGGATAGATAGTGAGGGAGCGAACAGCGTCTCTTTAAGAAAAATGGGAGGGAGGCCCCTTGACATGACATGGACTATCTCTCTCCGATTTGCAAAATGGTGGACACTTGGTGTGGTTTGAGCTCTTCAGCATAGCATTTTTCACACAAAGCTTTTAATATATATATA
>JBBPBX010090584.1:0-11868 GCA_038048925.1 Garcialebias charrua
CATCTGAATATTCCGCCTGACTTTTTTTTTCGTCATTCGAAGTCAGTCAAAGAAAATATTCAACATTTTCCATTGGAAATGTCACACATGGATCTTTACTTTACGTTACCAGGACTTCTCTGATGTTTTTTAATGTGTACATTTAAGACAAGGATTAAAAACTGAATTGTTAAAAAAAAAAAAAAAAAAAGGAAGTTCCTTAATTTGTAATATATGGAACATTGTCACTCAATAATATGATTTCCTACAGCATTTTTTAACCTTTGTCCAAATTGTACATATTAACTTACCGGTATATGCAAGACTGACTCTGATCCATGACATGCTGGAAGACTGTAGAATTTTGACCTAAGTCAACAACTCTGAAGCCCGGTGCAGAGCTCCGCGCTGGACCGAGACCCGCGCCACACGCGCGCGCTGCGCGTGGGAGGTTCACAGCAGAGCACAGCGTGAACCAGCGTGTGGCTCCAACAGAGCTCTGCTTTCTTCTCACGTTCTCTGTGAACAGCTGCATGCGGAGGGGGTCAGTTCAGTCCCCCTCCGCGTGCAGCTGATTGGTCAGACACCGCGCTTCGCGCAGGCGCTCGTAAAATTGGAGCTTGGCGCGCTCGCGTGAACGTTCAAAGGGCTTGTGCAGCGGCAACCTCACGGCGCTCACACAGCGGGGCGCCGCGCACGCTCAAGCGCGGAGCTATGCGCCGGCCTTGAGGCTTTGTGAATTACCAACAGAAACTGTCCAGATGAACTGATTGAGAATGAGCGGATTTGATACCTGGACTATTGAGAATTAACTTTCTTACCAACAAAATTGTTTATTGTTTTGTTTTCCACTTGGCTAATGTAGACCAAGGTACACACTGGTGATGCTGCTTGATCTGCATAGACAAGCTAAAAGCAAAAGAACAGTTGTATTGTTGTGCCTTTAAACTTGGCTCAGTAATTTTTTTAAACAGACACATGTGGCCTAATGGATAAGGCACTGGCCTCCTAAGACAGGGATTGTGGGTTCAAGTCCCATCTGGGGTGTATAGCAGAGTGGCGCAGCGGAAGCGTGCTGGGCCCATAACCCAGAGGTCGATGGATCGAAACCATCCTCTGCTAAATCATTGTTTGCACTGGCAATGTCACACATGGATCTTTACTTTAAGTTACCAAGACTTCTCTGACATTAGTCACAAACCTCAACATGCTTGTCACCTCCAATTACAAATCTTTTACACTTTATATCACTCCATTTCTATAGCCTAACATCTGTTCATGAAAACAGGATACATTTAAAACTCATCCCAATTACAGTTCACACTATTGTTAAGATAAAGCCACCAGCCAAACACACATTGGATAATTCTGCCCAGCTGCATCATCCACCATTACATGAAGACAAATTTTCCTTCTTCTCTTTTATTGGCCTTTTTTTATACAAATTCTCAGTCAATTTAGCCATGATAGAAACTTTTTCCAATACCCAATGTTGTAAAAGTCATTACGGAATCTTTTCCTATTCTAAATGTCAATATTGTCCATTAGAAAGCTTGCTAAAACCTTCATTTCAAAACTGTACTGCATATGTGGTGCTAGCATCCATGGTTATAGGTGAAAATGATTGTCATCAGGGTTTGGAGTACAGTCAAATCTTTATTGCATCTGGTAGCTAGATGCTCCATTCTATGTTTGGAACAGTGTAGCTCAATAATATGATTTCCTACAGCATTTTTTAACCTTTGTCCAAATTGTACATATATGTAAGAGTGACTTTGATCTATGACATGCTGGAAGACTGCAGAATTTTAACCTAAGTCAACAACCCTGAGGCTTTGTGAATTACCAACATAATTGTTTATTGTTCCGTTTTCCACTTGTCCAATGTATACAAAGGTACACACTGGTGATGCTGCTCAATCTGCATAGACAAGCTAAAAGCAAAGATCAGATGCATTGCTGTGCCTTTAAATGTGGCTCAGTCAGTCTGTTTAACAGACACATGTGGCCCCAGTGGCCTAATGGATAAGGCACTGGCCTCCTAAGCCAGGGATTGTGGGTTCAAGTCCCATCTGGGGTGCTCAGCAGAGTGGCGCAGCGGAAGCGTGCTGGGCCCATAACCCAGAGGTCGATGGATCGAAACCATCCTCTGCTATACCATTGTTTTTGTTGAGAATTTCTTTGGGATTTGTTATTTAGGATATTATAATTTAATATCAGTAACTATATTTTGTTGCTGTTCACCAGATGTTGAGAATTTGTTTGGGATTTGTTATTCAGGATATTATAATTTAATATCAGTAACTATATTGATGTTGAGAATTTGTTGCTGACTTGTTATTTAGGATATTATAATTTAATATCAGTAACTATATATTTGTTGCTGTTCGCTACATTGATTTGGTTGACGTTTGTAGTTGGTATCAGGCTGAAAGCGGACTACGTATCCCATGATGCTTTGTAACGGTTGAGCGGTAGCTAACTGCTGAGTCCGCCTCCTCTGCTTTCTGCTTGGTTTGTTGTTGTTGCCATAGCAACAACGTTTTCAGTTTTTCTGAGGATTCTGTTCGACCCTCAGCTATGTATCTGTACGTATGATTCGTTCATCACCTTTATTTCACTAAAGTTTCATCTGAATATTCCGCCTGACTTTTTTTTTCGTCATTCGAAGTCAGTCAAAGAAAATATTCAACATTTTCCATTGGAAATGTCACACATGGATCTTTACTTTACGTTACCAGGACTTCTCTGATGTTTTTTAATGTGTACATTTAAGACAAGGATTAAAAACTGAATTGTTAAAAAAAAAAAAAAAAAAAAGGAAGTTCCTTAATTTGTAATATATGGAACATTGTCACTCAATAATATGATTTCCTACAGCATTTTTTAACCTTTGTCCAAATTGTACATATTAACTTACCGGTATATGCAAGACTGACTCTGATCCATGACATGCTGGAAGACTGTAGAATTTTGACCTAAGTCAACAACTCTGAGGCTTTGTGAATTACCAACAAAATTGTTTATTGTTTTGTTTTCCACTTGGCTAATGTAGACCAAGGTACACACTGGTGATGCTGCTTGATCTGCATAGACAAGCTAAAAGCAAAAGAACAGTTGTATTGTTGTGCCTTTAAACTTGGCTCAGTAATTTTTTTAAACAGACACATGTGGCCTAATGGATAAGGCACTGGCCTCCTAAGACAGGGATTGTGGGTTCAAGTCCCATCTGGGGTGTATAGCAGAGTGGCGCAGCGGAAGCGTGCTGGGCCCATAACCCAGAGGTCGATGGATCGAAACCATCCTCTGCTAAATCATTGTTTGCACTGGCAATGTCACACATGGATCTTTACTTTAAGTTACCAAGACTTCTCTGACATTAGTCACAAACCTCAACATGCTTGTCACCTCCAATTACAAATCTTTTACACTTTATATCACTCCATTTCTATAGCCTAACATCTGTTCATGAAAACAGGATACATTTAAAACTCATCCCAATTACAGTTCACACTATTGTTAAGATAAAGCCACCAGCCAAACACACATTGGATAATTCTGCCCAGCTGCATCATCCACCATTACATGAAGACAAATTTTCCTTCTTCTCTTTTATTGGCCTTTTTTTATACAAATTCTCAGTCAATTTAGCCATGATAGAAACTTTTTCCAATACCCAATGTTGTAAAAGTCATTACGGAATCTTTTCCTATTCTAAATGTCAATATTGTCCATTAGAAAGCTTGCTAAAACCTTCATTTCAAAACTGTACTGCATATGTGGTGCTAGCATCCATGGTTATAGGTGAAAATGATTGTCATCAGGGTTTGGAGTACAGTCAAATCTTTATTGCATCTGGTAGCTAGATGCTCCATTCTATGTTTGGAACAGTGTCACTCAATAATATGATTTCCTACAGCATTTTTTAACCTTTGTCCAAATTGTACATATATGCAAGAGTGACTTTGATCTATGACATGCTGGAAGACTGCAGAATTTTAACCTAAGTCAACAACCCTGAGGCTTTGTGAATTACCAACATAATTGTTTATTGTTCCGTTTTCCACTTGTCCAATGTATACAAAGGTACACACTGGTGATGCTGCTCAATCTGCATAGACAAGCTAAAAGCAAAGATCAGATGCATTGCTGTGCCTTTAAATGTGGCTCAGTCAGTCTGTTTAACAGACACATGTGGCCCCAGTGGCCTAATGGATAAGGCACTGGCCTCCTAAGCCAGGGATTGTGGGTTCAAGTCCCATCTGGGGTGCTCAGCAGAGTGGCGCAGCGGAAGCGTGCTGGGCCCATAACCCAGAGGTCGATGGATCGAAACCATCCTCTGCTATACCATTGTTTTTGTTGAGAATTTCTTTGGGATTTGTTATTTAGGATATTATAATTTAATATCAGTAACTATATTTTGTTGCTGTTCACCAGATGTTGAGAATTTGTTTGGGATTTGTTATTCAGGATATTATAATTTAATATCAGTAACTATATTGATGTTGAGAATTTGTTGCTGACTTGTTATTTAGGATATTATAATTTAATATCAGTAACTATATACCATTTACCATACCATACCATTTTATTTATAAAGCACTTTAAACTGGAACAAGTCCACACCAAAGTGTGATTATATATTTGTTGCTGTTCGCTACATTGATTTGGTTGACGTTTGTAGTTGGTATCAGGCTGAAAGCGGACTACGTATCCCATGATGCTTTGTAACGGTTGAGCGGTAGCTAACTGCTGAGTCCGCCTCCTCTGCTTTCTGCTTGGTTTGTTGTTGTTGCCATAGCAACAACGTTTTCAGTTTTTCTGAGGATTCTGTTCGACCCTCAGCTATGTATCTGTACGTATGATTCGTTCATCACCTTTATTTCACTAAAGTTTCATCTGAATATTCCGCCTGACTTTTTTTTTCGTCATTCGAAGTCAGTCAAAGAAAATATTCAACATTTTCCATTGGAAATGTCACACATGGATCTTTACTTTACGTTACCAGGACTTCTCTGATGTTTTTTAATGTGTACATTTAAGACAAGGATTAAAAACTGAATTGTTAAAAAAAAAAAAGGAAGTTCCTTAATTTGTAATATATGGAACATTGTCACTCAATAATATGATTTCCTACAGCATTTTTTAACCTTTGTCCAAATTGTACATATTAACTTACCGGTATATGCAAGACTGACTCTGATCCATGACATGCTGGAAGACTGTAGAATTTTGACCTAAGTCAACAACTCTGAGGCTTTGTGAATTACCAACAAAATTGTTTATTGTTTTGTTTTCCACTTGGCTAATGTAGACCAAGGTACACACTGGTGATGCTGCTTGATCTGCATAGACAAGCTAAAAGCAAAAGAACAGTTGTATTGTTGTGCCTTTAAACTTGGCTCAGTAATTTTTTTTAAACAGACACATGTGGCCTAATGGATAAGGCACTGGCCTCCTAAGACAGGGATTGTGGGTTCAAGTCCCATCTGGGGTATATAGCAGAGTGGCGCAGCAGAAGAGTGCTGGGCCCATAACCCAGAGGTCAATGGATCAAAACAATCCTCTGCTAAATCATTGTTTGCACTGACAATGTCACACATGGATCTTAACGTTAACAGGACTTCTCTGATGTTTTTCAATGTGTACATTTAAGACAAGGATTAAAAACTGAAAAAAAACAATTTTTTTTAAGGAAATTCCTTAATTTGTAATGTATGGAACATTGTCACTCAATAATATGATTTCCTACAGCATTTTTTAACCTTTTTCCAAATTGTACATATTAACTTACCGGTATATGCAAGACTGACTCTGATCCATGACATGCTGGAAGACTGTAGAATTTTGACCTAAGTCAACAACTCTGAGGCTTTGTGAATTACCAACAAAATTGTTTATTGTTTTGTTTTCCACTTGGCTAATGTAGACCAAGGTACACACTGGTGATGCTGCTTGATCTGCATAGACAAGCTAAAAGCAAAAGAACAGTTGTATTGTTGTGCCTTTAAACTTGGCTCAGTAATTTTTTTAAACAGACACATGTGGCCTAATGGATAAGGCACTGGCCTCCTAAGACAGGGATTGTGGGTTCAAGTCCCATCTGGGGTGTATAGCAGAGTGGCGCAGCGGAAGCGTGCTGGGCCCATAACCCAGAGGTCGATGGATCGAAACCATCCTCTGCTAAATCATTGTTTGCACTGGCAATGTCACACATGGATCTTTACTTTAAGTTACCAAGACTTCTCTGACATTAGTCACAAACCTCAACATGCTTGTCACCTCCAATTACAAATATTTTACACTTTATATCACTCCATTTCTATAGCCTAACATCTGTTCATGAAAACAGGATACATTTAAAACTCATCCCAATTACAGTTCACACTATTGTTAAGATAAAGCCACCAGCCAAACACACATTGGATAATTCTGCCCAGCTGCATCATCCACCATTACATGAAGACAAATTTTCCTTCTTCTCTTTTAATGGCCTTTTTTATACAAATTCTCAGTCAATTTAGCCATGATAGAAACTTTTTCCAATACCCAATGTTGTAAAAGTCATTACGGAATCTTTTCCTATTCTAAATGTCAATATTGTCCATTAGAAAGCTTGCTAAAACCTTCATTTCAAAACTGTACTGCATATGTGGTGCTAGCATCCATGGTTATAGGTGAAAATGATTGTCATCAGGGTTTGGAGTACAGTCAAATCTTTATTGCATCTGGTAGCTAGATGCTCCTTTCTATGTTTGGAACAGTGTCACTCAATAATATGATTTCCTACAGCATTTTTTAACCTTTGTCCAAATTGTACATATATGCAAGAGTGACTTTGATCTATGACATGCTGGAAGACTGCAGAATTTTAACCTAAGTCAACAACCCTGAGGCTTTGTGAATTACCAACATAATTGTTTATTGTTCCGTTTTCCACTTGTCCAATGTATACAAAGGTACACACTGGTGATGCTGCTCAATCTGCATAGACAAGCTATTCATTGGCAATGTCACACATGGATCTTTACTTTACGTTACCAGGACTTCTCTGATGTTTGTCAATGTCTACATTTAAGACAAGGATTAAAAACTGAATTATTTAATTAAAAAAAAGGAAATTCCTTAATTTGTAATGTATGGAACATTGTCACTCAATAATGATTTCCTACAGCATTTTTTAACCTTTGTCTAAATTGCACATGTAGTGGGCATGACCGTGTCCACTCTGATACACCTGTGTATTTTTGAACTGTTCCAGAGATGACCTTTACTGACCTCTCAGTAAAGCAAGACATTTACTACAAATTATTCCATTAGTTGTAATCTGAGAACATAGTCACCAAAAGAGACTATTTCTATCTTTGATTTTATTCTAATGTAATCAAAAGAATAACTTTTGTCATTTTCATGATATATGTTATATGCTGTTATTCTTTTAATATGGAGTATTACTGTGTTACTTGATCAAATGAAAGGGTGTCAAAGTTCAGACAAAAGGTCAAACTGACTTACACAGAAATTGTTTTTGTTGAGTTTCAGCTAAAACTCTCATCTAGCGTCTGAAAGTCTCTTCACTCAGATACTTTTCCTAAACAATTTCCCTCTGCTCTGGATTTCACCTTGAATCGTGATAACAAGTGAACTGCTCGACTGGTTTTTGAACCAATGAGGAAGAGACAAGTCTCGATCCTCTCAGATCTTCTATTAAGTTCTAAGCTTTTTGCTGGAACGAGGGAGTCTGCTGGAAAAACTTCAAGACAGGAGTCGGCTGGGAACTTCAAGAGATGTGAACTTTCCCAAAGAGCTGGATGGACGTTTAGTCACACGCTAAGGACATGTCATCCAGTTAAAGGCTGATAACATGTTTGTTATGAGTCCACTTGAACCGAGCGTACAAGCTCAGAACTTTGAATTAAATTCCTTTATGGAATAAGTTATCTTGAAGTCAACCAGTAGCTGACATATTTTCTGATGATCGACGCGGATCCCAGGAGACGTTGAAACGTAAACCAGAACCGGCTCGGACGTGCTGGACCTGCAACGATTCTGTACGCCTGAAAGGCTGGTGTCATCTCTTTATCAGACTCGTCGTCAAAGGTAAAGAGCTGTTTACAAACGTACCTGGATTTCAGCAGAAATCTGATGGGAAGTGTCACTTCTGGTAACATGCTCAAGACAATTTCCTTTAAACCATCTCTCCTCCTATTTCCTTTCCCCTAAATTCTAAGCTGGAAACTATTTAAGTCATAGAGCCTCAGACTAACTATGTTAACATCCTGTCTGTTGTGTTAAAATTTAAATGTGCTGACGTGTTAAAGTAAATTAGTATTTCAGCCTGGCTGCGGTTATTGTTCTGCTGGCTAGTGAGCGCATGTGTGTTAACAGACATGCGACACAAACAGCGTGAGGATGCGGGGCCTTGTCTCTTTGAAAAACCATCCAGGAACTAAGCCAAAAAAAAACAAAAAAACTCGTAGCATACTGTATATGGCTTATTTAAACGCTAGAATAACCTAACCTGCAGTCCAGGTCCAGAGGACCAGAGGACCAGACTTAGCTTTTTTAGATTTTTCTACCTGGATTATTGAGAATGCTAGAATAACCTAACCTGCAGTGTTTTACTTGCCTCAAATTATCTGCCTCAGCAGCACACACCAGGGCTGCCAACTTTTCAAAAAGCCAAAGAGTGAGAATCTTGTTTTTGTGTGTGTGTGGGGGGGTTGCGGCAGCGCGGCAACAGGGTTTGATTGTGCTGGTGAGCTTCACCTGCCCTCATCCTGTTGGCTACATCCTACAATAGAAATTGACTGAAAATGACTCCCTACACTCTACTTTATAGATCTGTGTCAGATTGAAAGACTATTTGATGTTTGAATATGTATGGAGGACCAAAACTGACATAATTAGAAATAAAAAGTAAAAAGAAATATATTAATGGACGAATAAATAACTAAAACATATAAAAACCAATAAATAACTTAAAATGCACCAATTTAATAAAAAAGGAAACCTTTCCTGGATCAGCTCTTCTCCTATTGGTCAACAGACAGGATAAAGCAGGATCCACGTGCAGATGTCTGTGCGGCCTCAGTTTAGTTTAAGGTTTAGTTTAAAACAAAAGCACAGGTGTTTTCCTGTTTGCTTTGTTTTAAACTAAACTTTAAAACTTTAAGTTCATATATTCATTTAATGGTCTATTTATATATTTCTGCTTTTATTTCTAATAATGTCAGTAAGTCCTCCATAAATGTTAGTATTTACCACCTTTTTGACTGTGTTTTAACTGTTACATTGTATGAAGAGCATTTTATGATGTAGGTTTAGTCAAAAATGACAAGAGAAAAGTTAGAGACATTCTTCATTTTCCAGTGGGTTTAGCAGAAAATGTACATATCAACAGCAAAACAGCAACAAAACATATAAATACAGTGCCTAAATGGTAAGAAGAGTAGAAAACAATTGAATTTTAAGTGTTTTGAACTGTGTGTTCTTCACACAAAAAGCTGGGAACAGCTGGAATTCCTCAAGTGGTCAGAGGTATCAGTAATAATTGAGAGGCTATTTCTACTGTGTTCTTGGTGTTAAAAAATAAGCTTTACCTTATCTTTCCATATTCTCCATCATCTAGCAACTTGTTCAGCTTAGCCCTGGTGGTGAAGCCAATGTTCAGCTTTCTTCCTGCCAAACAAATAGAACTAACATAAATACTGTGTTATGCTAATGATCAGAGAGACATATTGGACATATTGGACAAGAAGTCATGTGCTGTTGGGCTACTGGGAAAGTCCATCCATCCATCCATCCATCATCTTTACCCGTTTCTTCCATTTTGGGTCACGGGGGTCGCCGGTGCCCATATCCAGCAATCACAGTGCAAGGGGCAGGGTGCACCCTGGACAGGTCGCAAGTCCATCACAGGGCCACATATAGAGACAAACGAGACAAACAACCATTCACTCTCTCACTCACACCTAGGGACAATTTAGAGTTACCAATACCAATTTGGTCTGTGGGAAAGTCATTCTTAATAAAATTAATAAAACTTAGCAGGTTTCTCATCAGGAGGTGACACCATATTGGGTTCCCCCATACTCACTTGTAATATTAGGTATCAAAAATAATCATGAATGATTTTCCAACACTTACCTGGTAAAGGGTTTGCCTTTTCTTTAAAGGGAAAGTCACGAGCCTGTTCACAGCCCTGCAGTGATGTTGGCAGCATGAATTCTTCGCACACAGCTTGCGAATGAATTTCAACATCTGCAACACAGACATTTACAAATGTAAGACAGTGGGTAAAATGTGTTGTACAAACTCCCGGGGCGTCGTCACTACACAAACAAAAGGAACCTGGAGTTTCCACAAAGATTAAAAGAAACATTTCTAATAACTACTAGATAAACTTTTCTGCTAAACAAGAAAAATATTATAAATATGATACATTTTGATCAAATTAATTAAACAACAACCCTGTTACACGACACTGGTAGTGGTGCATTACCACCACGAACTGCTGAGGAAGTGGACTGAAACAATGCAAACAAACAAACACATTAATTAATTAATCATTATTTTACAGGTTTGACTCGAACTTGATCTGATCTTAGTCTAAAAGAAAGATGAAAGGTGGTGGGCCATGCATTATTATATATATTATATATCAAGGACTGCCAGGCCTTTAATTGTGTCCAGCATCAGAACAGCTGAAGTGAACAGGAGAGGACAAACATGTCTCCTGTTTCTGCAGATGTTCAGCTGACCAACATCTGGCTGCAGTGGAGAAACGTTCAGGAAGTAGAAACTAATTCTCTCCTGGACTCTGTGTCTGTTTGAAGCTCAGCAACGTTCTTCAGAGTCTCCCACTCTGAGTGCAGCCTCTCAAACGTTGGTTCTGCTGAGTTCTGTCCACAGAACCTGCTCCACATCTCAGGTCCAGATGTTCCACTCAGCTGCAGTTTTAGCTAAGCGTTTTAGCATCCGTAGCTTTTAGCAACGGCAGGTTTTGTTCATTCAAGCGAACAGAGCTAACAGCTAGCAAATAAACAAAACAGAACCGATTACTGTACCTTCAACTTCCAACTGAATGTCCAGTCGTCGTCCAGAGTCAGACCAGTCGACGTCTAATAAAAAGCAAGTTTTACGAGCGCTCCGAGACAACAACAGTTTCTTGTCCAACAGTTGAAAAGGAAATGGCTACATTTGAACGAAGCGCGCGCGAAGCAAGAGGCGTTGATTGGTTGAATATGATCACATGCTACTTCCCGCGATAAACAAGAGTGGCGTTGATTGGTTAGGACAAAGTTCACATGCAACCTGACAAGCAAGAGTGGCGTTGATTGGTTGGGACGTATATGATCACGTTCTACCCCCAATCCAGTCATAACGCATGAAGACCACAAACAGAAAAATGGCAGAAAGCAGTACTTCACGTTTCACGTACGCCTGGAGTAACGCAGAATAAAATTGAATAATGATACCCTGATGCATGCTCAATAATAATAATAACAACAATATTCATTCATTCATTCATTCAACCTTTATTTATACAGGCTAGCCTCGTTGAGTCACGGGGACTCATTTACAAGAGGGACCTGTCTCACTCACACCAAACAACCATCCACTCTCACACTCACACCTAGGGTCAATTTAGAGTCACCAATCAGCCTAACAAGCATGTTTTTTGGTCTGTGGGAGGAAACCGGAGTACCCGGAGGAAACCCACGCATGCACGGGGAGAACATGCAAACTCCACCCAGAAAGGCCCCGGACCGGGATTTGAACCGGCAACCTTCTCGCTGAGAGGCAGCAGCTCTACCAGTTGTGCCACCGTGCTGCCCATATATATATTAGTATATATATATATATATATATATACATATATATATA
>JBBPBX010090585.1:0-14086 GCA_038048925.1 Garcialebias charrua
GCTTAATATTTCAAAAAGCGAAAGTTGCAACATTACCAAAAGTCATAGCTGGATTGTCCTGAACGAGCTGAACATTTTGATATATGAATTGTTGAAATGGCACGAAAACTCTAGGAGGAGTAGGACGCCAAAAAACGTACGGACGGAAGATAGTAACATATAAGAATAACTAGAAAAACCGCATTTCCTGCGAAAATGCACGTGTGAATGCCTTAGCGCCGCTCCGCCCTTCTCGCGGCGACCGCGGGAAGTCGAGCTGGTCCACCCTGAAACACTGTCGTGCCTTTCCCGTACCCGTTCGGCACCCAATGCATGCACCCGATTTGGTCCACATTCCAAAATGGCCGCCTTCCCATTTATCGTACAACGTTGATGCCAGAGGGTTTTCTGTGCGTCTTGGTGAATTGGACAAGTGTACCAAATTTCATGATCCTACGTGAAACTAAGGCCAATGCGGAGGGTAGTTTGAAATATTCTAGGTGGCGCTCTTGAGCCGTTTCTTTTGCAATTTTGGCCACGCCCCCAAAATATGTAATTTTTCACCACCCCTGATGAGTCTGCCAAATTTGGTGAGTTTTGGGATATGATAAAGCCCCCAAAATGCCAAACGTATTGTGACGGCGTTACGTCTGATTCGCCACATCGCCACGCCCACATGCTCCACCCAAAACGGTCAGTGTTGGAAAGCTTGTTATAGCAACATGTCTTTGGTCACTGGACAAACCGTCACGCTGATTAGGTAACAGGTGTCCGATCGGGACGTTCAATGTACAACTGTACACTTCCTGTTGTGAGGGGGCGTGGCTTAATTATTGTCATGATTTGACCATTCAGTATTGCAGGGGACCGGATGTGGGTCAATCACTGAAGGTTTGATGTATTAGACTGTTTTCGTGTAGGTGCTATTAGTGTTTCGTTTGTGACGGCGTGACGGCTGATTCGCCACATCGCCACGCCCACATGCTCCACCCAAAACGGTCAGTGTTGGAAAGCTTGTTACAGCAACATGTCTTCGGTCACTGGACAGACCGTCCCGCTGATTAGGTAACAGGTGTCCGATCGGGACGTTCAATGTATAACTGTACACTTCCTGTTGTGAGGGGGCGTGGCTTAATTAATGTCATGATTTGACCATTCAGTATTGCAGGGGAGTGGTTGTGGGTCAATCACTGAAGGTTTGATGTATTAGACGGTTTTCGTGTAGGTGCTATTAGTGTTTCGTTTTTCATGGCGAGATGCCTAACTTTGAGGCCAGGCCACGCCCCTTCAGCATATATGAAAATGCGAGGTTTTGATCATTTGTTACTCCTGCATGTCTGAGTGATGAGTCTGCCAAATTTGGTGAGTTTTAGGGTATGATAAAGCCCCCAAAAGACCATTTCATTTTAGCTCCATTCATTTTCAATGGGAAAAAAATGGCCGAAAAGGCTTAATATTTCAAAAAGCGCAACTTGCAGCATTACCAAAAGTCATAGCTGGATTGTCCTGAACGAGCTGAACATTTTGATATATGAATCGTTGAAATGGCACAAATACTCTAGGAGGAGTAGCGTGCCAAAAAACGTACGGACGGAAGATAGTAACTATAATAATAATATTATTAAATATAAACACAATCTCTATAGTGTGAATGCCTTGTTGGCATTCACACAACTAGATTGCATTTCCTGAGAAAATGCATGTGTGAATGCCAAAATGGCCGCTTCACCTATTTTGCATGTTCAATCAAAACGGCCGCTTCACCTAATATGCTTGTTAAATCAAAATGGCTACCTCACCTACTTTAATTGTAGAACCAAAATGGCAACAATACATGCATTGACTTACTTTGCAAGGCAAGTAACTGCCTTGTATATTGAACCAAAATGGCGGCCTCACCTAATTTGCATGTTCAATCAAAATGGCTGCTTCACCTAATGTATGTTAGAGATGGTCCATAGCTACAACCTCACCAAATTTCAGCTCTCTATGAATAAAGATGGCTGAGTTAAAGCCATTTGAAAGTAACATTGGCAGCCATCAGCTGAAATTGGTCAAAAACAGCTGAACAACAGCTAAAACAAGCAGAAAATATCTTAAATTACCAGAAGGAAGTTGGTAGAACATGGTTTTGCTGAATTAGGCTGAAAAAAGTTGGATTGATTAAAAAAAATTGTTGAAATAGCTGAAAAAGCTGAAATTTGCATAAACAGCTAAATAGTAGCTAAAATAGCAAAAATATCTTAATCTTTCAAAAATTTGCTGAAAGGAGCATAATGATCATAAGTCAGTATAAGTACAACAATGTTGAAGTAAGCTGCATTAAGCTGAAAAGATCGCAAAGTCGTTGTAGAAACAGTTGAAATTAGCTGAAAGTAGCCGAAATATTTTTAAAAAATGTACAAGGTAGCTGAAGGAAGTTGAGTTGGTCCAAAATGTGAAAGGAGTAGTGAAATATTGTAATGAGTTCCAAAGATATCAAGGATGTAAAATGAGCTCATTGAGTTCATTTGAGCTCCATTCATTTTCAATGGGAAAAAAATGGCCGAAAAGGCTGAATATTTCAAAAAGCTAAAGTTGCACCAATACCAAAAGTCATAGCCATCATGTCCTGAATGAGCTGAACATTTTGATATATGAATTGTTGAAATAGCACAAAAACTGTAGGAGGAGTAGCGTGCCAAAAAACGTACGGAATCAGGATAGTAACAGATGTAATTGTAACACTAGAAAAACCGCATTTCCTGCGAAAATGCACGTGTGAATGCCTTAGCGCCGCTCCGCCCTTCTCGCGGCGACCGCGGGAAGTCGAGCTGGTCCACCCCGAAACACTCTCGTGCCTTTCCCGTACCCGTTCGGCACCCAATGCGTGCACCCAATTTGGTCCACATTCCAAAATGGCCGCCTTCCCATTTATCGTACAACGTTGACGCCAGAGGGTTTTCTGTGCGTCTTGGTGAATTGGACAAGTGTACCAAATTTCATGATCCTACGTGAAACTAAGGCCAATGCGGAGGGTAATTTGAAATATTCTAGGTGGCGCTCTTGAGCCCTTTCTGTTGCAATTTTGGCCACGCCCCCAAAATATGTAATTTTTCACCAGTCCTGACGAGTCTGCCAAATTTGGTGAGTTTTGGGATATGATAAAGCTCCCAAAAGGCCAAACGTATTGTGACGGCGTTACGTCTGATTCGCCACATCGCCACGCCCACATGCTCCACCCAAAACAACCAGTCGTGGAAAGCTTGTTACAGCAACATGTCTTCGGTCACTGGACAGACCGTCACGCTGATTAGGTAACAGGTGTCCGATCGGGATGTTCAATGTACAACTGTACACTTCCTGTTGTGAGGGGGCGTGGCTTAATTATTGTCATGATTTGACCATTCAGTATTGCAGGGGACCGGATGTGGGTCAATCACTGAAGGTTTGATGTATTAGACTGTTTTCGTGTAGGTGCTATTAGTGTTTCGTTTGTGACGGCGTGACGGCTGATTCGCCACATCGCCACGCCCACATGCTCCACCCAAAACGGTCAGTGTTGGAAAGCTTGTTACAGCAACATGTCTTCGGTCACTGGACAGACCGTCCCGCTGATTAGGTAACAGGTGTCCGATCGGGACGTTCAATGTATAACTGTACACTTCCTGTTGTGAGGGGGCGTGGCTTAATTAATGTCATGATTTGACCATTCAGTATTGCAGGGGACTGGTTGTGGGTCAATCACTGAAGGTTTGATGTATTAGACAGTTTTTGTGTAGGTGCTATTAGTGTTTCGTTTTTCATGGCGAGATGCCTAACTTTGAGGCCAGGCCACGCCCCTTCAGCATATATGAAAACGCGAGGTGTTGATCATTTATTACTGCCCCATGTCTGAGTGATGAGTCTGCCAAATTTGGTGAGATTTAGGATATGATAAATCCTCCAAAAGGCCATTTCATTTTAGCTCCATTCATTTTCAATGGGAAAAAAATGGCCGAAAAGGCTTAATATTTCAAAAAGCGAAAGTTGCAGCATTACCAAAAGTCATAGCTGGATTGTCCTGAACGAGCTGAACATTTTGATATATGAATCGTTGAAATGGCACAAATACTCTAGGAGGAGTAGGATGCCAAAAAACGTACGGATGGAAGATAGTAACATGTAGGAAGAATAAATATAAACACAATCTCTATAGTGTGAATGCCTTGTTGGCATTCACACAAATATAAACACAATCTCTATAGTGTGAATGCCTTGTTGGCATTCACACAATAAATATAAACACAATCTCTATAGTGTGAATGCCTTGTTGGCATTCACACAACTAGAAAAACCGCATTTCCTACGAAAATGCACGTGTGAATGCCTTAGCGCCGCTCCGCCCTTCTCGCGGCGACCGCGGGAAGTCGAGCTGGTCCACCCCGAAACACTCTCGTGCCTTTCCCGTACCCGTTCGGCACCTAGTGCGTGCACTCAATTTGGTCCACATTCCAAAATGGCCGCCTTCCCATTTATCGTACAACGTTGACGCCAGAGGGTTTTCTGTGCGTCTTGGTGAATTGGACAAGTGTACCAAATTTCATGATCCTACGTGAAACTAAGGCCAATGCGGAGGGTAGTTTGAAATTTTCTAGGTGGCGCTCTTGAGCCCTTTCTGTTGCAATTTTGGCCACGCCCCCAAAATATGTAATTTTTCACCAGTCCTGACGAGTCTGCCAAATTTGGTGAGTTTTGGGATATGATAAAGCTCCCAAAAGGCCAAACGTATTGTGACGGCGTTACGTCTGATTCGCCACATCGCCACGCCCACATGCTCCACCCAAAACAACCAGTCGTGGAAAGCTTGTTACAGCAACATGTCTTCGGTCACTGGACAGACCGTCACGCTGATTAGGTAACAGGTGTCCGATCGGGATGTTCAATGTACAACTGTACACTTCCTGTTGTGAGGGGGCGTGGCTTAATTATTGTCATGATTTGACCATTCAGTATTGCAGGGGACCGGATGTGGGTCAATCACTGAAGGTTTGATGTATTAGACTGTTTTCGTGTAGGTGCTATTAGTGTTTCGTTTGTGACGGCGTGACGGCTGATTCGCCACATCGCCACGCCCACATGCTCCACCCAAAACGGTCAGTGTTGGAAAGCTTGTTACAGCAACATGTCTTCGGTCACTGGACAGACCGTCCCGCTGATTAGGTAACAGGTGTCCGATCGGGACGTTCAATGTATAACTGTACACTTCCTGTTGTGAGGGGGCGTGGCTTAATTAATGTCATGATTTGACCATTCAGTATTGCAGGGGAGTGGTTGTGGGTCAATCACTGAAGGTTTGATGTATTAGACGGTTTTCGTGTAGGTGCTATTAGTGTTTCGTTTTTCATGGCGAGATGCCTAACTTTGAGGCCAGGCCACGCCCCTTCAGCATATATGAAAATGCGAGGTTTTGATCATTTGTTACTCCTGCATGTCTGAGTGATGAGTCTGCCAAATTTGGTGAGTTTTAGGGTATGATAAAGCCCCCAAAAGACCATTTCATTTTAGCTCCATTCATTTTCAATGGGAAAAAAATGGCCGAAAAGGCTTAATATTTCAAAAAGCGCAACTTGCAGCATTACCAAAAGTCATAGCTGGATTGTCCTGAACGAGCTGAACATTTTGATATATGAATCGTTGAAATGGCACAAATACTCTAGGAGGAGTAGCGTGCCAAAAAACGTACGGACGGAAGATAGTAACTATAACTAGAAAAACCGCATTTCCTGCGAAAATGCACGTGTGAATGCCTTAGCGCCGCTCCGCCCTTCTCGCGGCGACCGCGGGAAGTCGAGCTGGTCCACCCCGAAACACTCTCGTGCCTTTCCCGTACCCGTTCGGCACCTAGTGCGTGCACTCAATTTGGTCCACATTCCAAAATGGCCGCCTTCCCATTTATCGTACAACGTTGACGCCAGAGGGTTTTCTGTGCGTCTTGGTGAATTGGACAAGTGTACCAAATTTCATGATCCTACGTGAAACTAAGGCCAATGCGGAGGGTAGTTTGAAATTTTCTAGGTGGCGCTCTTGAGCCCTTTCTGTTGCAATTTTGGCCACGCCCCCAAAATATGTAATTTTTCACCAGTCCTGACGAGTCTGCCAAATTTGGTGAGTTTTGGGATATGATAAAGCTCCCAAAAGGCCAAACGTATTGTGACGGCGTTACGTCTGATTCGCCACATCGCCACGCCCACATGCTCCACCCAAAACAACCAGTCGTGGAAAGCTTGTTACAGCAACATGTCTTCGGTCACTGGACAGACCGTCACGCTGATTAGGTAACAGGTGTCCGATCGGGATGTTCAATGTACAACTGTACACTTCCTGTTGTGAGGGGGCGTGGCTTAATTATTGTCATGATTTGACCATTCAGTATTGCAGGGGACCGGATGTGGGTCAATCACTGAAGGTTTGATGTATTAGACTGTTTTCGTGTAGGTGCTATTAGTGTTTCGTTTGTGACGGCGTGACGGCTGATTCGCCACATCGCCACGCCCACATGCTCCACCCAAAACGGTCAGTGTTGGAAAGCTTGTTACAGCAACATGTCTTCGGTCACTGGACAGACCGTCCCGCTGATTAGGTAACAGGTGTCCGATCGGGACGTTCAATGTATAACTGTACACTTCCTGTTGTGAGGGGGCGTGGCTTAATTAATGTCATGATTTGACCATTCAGTATTGCAGGGGAGTGGTTGTGGGTCAATCACTGAAGGTTTGATGTATTAGACGGTTTTCGTGTAGGTGCTATTAGTGTTTCGTTTTTCATGGCGAGATACCTAACTTTGAGGCCAGGCCACGCCCCTTCAGCATATATGAAAATGCGAGGTTTTGATCATTTGTTACTCCTGCATGTCTGAGTGATGAGTCTGCCAAATTTGGTGAGTTTTAGGGTATGATAAAGCCCCCAAAAGACCATTTCATTTTAGCTCCATTCATTTTCAATGGGAAAAAAATGGCCGAAAAGGCTTAATATTTCAAAAAGCGCAACTTGCAGCATTACCAAAAGTCATAGCTGGATTGTCCTGAACGAGCTGAACATTTTGATATATGAATCGTTGAAATGGCACAAATACTCTAGGAGGAGTAGCGTGCCAAAAAACGTACGGACGGAAGATAGTAACTATAATAATAATATAAATATAAACACAATCTCTATAGTGTGAATGCCTTGTTGGCATTCACACAAATATAAACACAATCTCTATAGTGTGAATGCCTTGTTGGCATTCACACAACTAGATTGCATTTCCTGAGAAAATGCATGTGTGAATGCCAAAATGGCCGCTTCACCCAACTTGCATGTTCAATCAAAATGGCCGCTTTACCTAATGTGCTTATTAAATCAAAATGGCTAACTTGTCTACTTAAATTGTAGAACCAAAATGGTAACAATACATGCATTGACTTACTTCGCAAGGCAATTAACTGCCTTGTATATTGAACCAAAATGGCCACTTCACCTAATTTGCATATTCAATCAAAATGGCCGTTTCACCTAATGCATGATAAAGAATGTCCATAGCTACAACCTCACCAAATTTCGGCTCTCTATGAATAAATATGGCTGATTTAAAGCCATTTGAAAGTAGCGTTGGTGGCCATCTTGGATTTTACAGTATTTTTAATGTTTTGCTTTGTCGGCCATCTTGGATTTTTGATTTGGATTCCGTACATGATAGAGGATTCCCTCAGCTACAACCTCACCAAATTTCGGCTCTCTATGTATAATGATGGCTGAGTTAAAGCAATTTGAAAGTAGCGTTGGTGGCCATCTTGGATTTTACAGTATTTTTAATGTTTTGCTTTGTCGGCCATCTTGGATTTTTGATTTGGATTCCGTACATGATAGAGGATTCCCTCAGCTACAACCTCACCAAATTTCAGCTCTCTATGAATAAAGATGGCTGAGTTAAAGCCATTTGAATGTAGCGTTGGCGGCCATCTTGGATTTTTACAGTTTTTTAATGTTTTACTTTGTCGGCCATCTTGGATTTTTGATTTGGATTCCGTACATGATAGATAATGTCCTCAGCTACAACCTCACCAAATTTCGACTCTCTGTGTATAATGATGGCTGAGTTAAAGCCATTTGAAAGTAGCGTTGGCGGCCATCTTGGATTTTTGATTTTGATATTGCATTTGATAGGAAACATTCTCAGCTATCACTACACCAAGTTTCAGCTCAATATCACTAAAATTGACCATTTTATGGTATTTTTACTTTTTTGCATTGTCGGCCATCTTGGATTTTTTTTTGGATTCCGTACATGATAGATAATGTCCTCAGCTACAACCTCACCAAATTTCAGCTCTCTATGTATAAAGATGGTCGAGTTATAACCATTTGAAAGTAGCGTTGGCGGCCATCAGCTGAAATTGGTCAAAAACAGCTGAATATTATCTAAAATAGCAGAAATAAGCTTAAATTAGCAGCAGGATTTAGTACGAGCTTAATTGGGAATAATCTGAAACATCTTAAACAATCTGAAATCTGAAATAATCTGAAATAAGCAAAAAAAAGTGGAAACTATCTGAAAAAAGCTAAAGATAGCATAAACAGCTGAATATTATCTAAAATAGCAGAAATAAGCTTAAATTATCTGAAGTAATTAGAAATAGCATAATTGTGAATAATCTGAAATATCTGAAACAATCTGAAATCTGAAAAAATCTGAACTAAGCAGAAATAAGCAAAATAAAGTTGAAATTATCTGAAAAAAGCTTAAGATAGCAAAAACAGCTGAATATTATCTGAAATAGCAGAAAGAAGCTTAAAAGTCTTAGAAATTAGTAGAGAGAGTACAGTTTTGCAGAATTATGCTGGAAAAAGTTGAAATGAGTTCAAATAATGTAAAATTTGTTGAAACAAGCCTAAATTAGCATTAAAACAGCTTAATAGTAGCTAAAATATCAGAAGAAGCTGAAACTAGCAGAAATAAGCATAAAGCAGCATCATCTGAATAATGTAAAATATCTGAAACAATCTGAAATCTGAAAACATCTGAACTAAGCAAAAATAAGCAAAATAAAGTTGAAATTATCTGAAAAAAGCTTAAGATAGCAAAAACAGCTGAATATTATCTGAAATAGCAGAAAGAAGCTTAAATGTCTTAGAAATTAGTAGAGAGAGTAAATTTTTGTAGAATTAGGCTGGAAAAAGTTGAAATGAGTTCAAATAATGTAAAATGTGTTGAAACAAGCCTAAATTAGCATAAAAACAGCTTAATAGTAGCTAAAATAGCAGAAGAAGCTGAAACTAGCAGAAATAAGCACAAAGCAGCATAATATGAAGTATCTGAAACAATCTGAAATTGAAAAAAATCTGAAATAAGTAGAAATAAGCAAAATAAAGTTGAAAATATCTGAATAAAGCTGAAATTGGCCAAAAACAGCTGAACAACAGCTAAAACAAGCAGAAACAATCTTAAATTACCAGAAGGAAGTTGGTAGAGCATGGTTTTGCTGAATTAGGCTGAAAAAAGTTGGATTGATTAAAAAAAATTGTTGAAATAGCTGAAAAAGCTGAAATTTGCATAAAACAGCTAAATAGTAGCTAAAATAAGCAGAAATAATCTGAAATTACCAGAAGGAAGTTGGTAGAGCATGGTTTTGCTGAATTAGGCTGAAAAAAGTTGGATTGATTTTAAAAAATTGTTGAAATAGCTGAAAAAGCTGAAATTTGCATAAAACAGCTAAATAGTAGCTAAAGTAGCAAAAATATGTTAATCTTTGAAAAATTTGCTGAAAGGAGCATAATGATCTGAAATTAGCAGAAATAAGTCAGTAGATGTACAAAAATGTTGAAGTAAGCTGCATTAGGCTGAAAAGAGTGCAACACAGTTCAAGAAACAGCTGAAATCAGCTGAAAGTAGCTGAAATATTTTTTTTAAATGTACAAGGTAGCTGAAGGAAGCCGAGCTGGTCCAAAATGTGAAAAAAGTAGTGAAATATTGTAATGAGTTCCAAAGATATCAAGGATGTAAAATGAGCTCCATTCATTTTCAATGGGAAAAAAGTGGCCGAAAAAGCTGAATATTTCAAAAAGCTGAAGTTGCATCAATACCAAAAGTCATAGCCGGAGTGTCCTCAATGAGCTGAACATTTTGATATATGAATTGTTGAAATAGCACAAAAACTGTAGGAGGAGTAGCGTGCCGAAAAACGTACGGAATCAGGATAGTAACATCTAAGATTATCAATAACTAGAAAAACCGCATTTCCTGCGAAAATGCACGTGTGAATGCCTTAGCGCCGCTCCGCCCTTCTCGCGGCGACCGTGGGAAGTCCAGCTGGTCCACCCTGAAACGCTCTCGTGCCTTTCCCGTACCCTTTCGGCACCCAATGCACGCACCCAATTTGGTCCACATTCCAAAATGGCCGCCTTCCCATTTATCGTACAACGTTGATGCCAGAGGGTTTTCTGTGCGTCTTGGTGTATTGGACAAGTGTACCAAATTTCATGATCCTACGTGAAACTAAGGCCAATGTGGAGGGTAGTTTGAAATTTTCTAGGTGGCGCTCTTGAGCCGTTTCTTTTGCAATTTTGGCCACGCCCCCAAAATATGTAATTTTTCACCAGTCCTGACGAGTCTGCCAAATTTGGTGAGTTTTGGGATATGATAAAGCTCCCAAAAGGCCAAACGTATTGTGACGGCGTTACATCTGATTCGCCACATCGCCACGCCCACATGCTCCACCCAAAACGGTCAGTGTTGGAAACGTTGTTACAGCAACATGTCTTTGGTCACTGGACAGACCGTCACGCTGATTAGGTAACAGGTGTCCGATCGGGACGTTCAATGTACAACTGTACACTTCCTGTTGTGAGGGGGCGTGGCTTAATTAATGTCATGATTTGACCAGTCAGTATTGCAGGGGACCGGATGTGGGTATATCACTGAAGGTTTGATGTATTAGACAGTTTTCGTGTAGGTGCTATTAGTGTTTCGTTTGTGATGGCGTTACGTCTGATTCGCCATATTGCCACGCCCACATGCTCCACCCAAAACGGTCAGTGTTGGAAAGCTTGTTACAGCAACATGTCTTTGGTCACTGGACAGACCGTCACGCTGATTAGGTAACAGGTGTCCGATCGGGACGTTCAATGTACAACTGTACACTTCCTGTTGTGAGGGGGCGTGGCTTAATTAATGTCATGATTTGACCATTCAGTATTGCAGGGGACTGGTTGTGGGTCAATCACTGAAGGTTTGATGTATTAGACAGTTTTCGTGTAGGTGCTATTAGTGTTTCGTTTTTCATGGCGAGATACCTAACTTTGAGGCCAGGCCACGCCCCTTCATCATATATGAAAACATGAGGTTTTGATCATTTTTTACTCCCCCATGTCTGAGTGATGAGTCTGCCAAATTTGGTAAGATTTAGGATATGATAAAGCTCCCAAACGGCCATTTCATTTTAGCTCCATTCATTTTCAATGGGAAAAAGATGGCCGAAAAGGCTGAATATCTCAAAAAGCTAAAGTTGCATCATTACCAAAAGTCATAGCTGGATTGTCCTGAGCGAGCTGAACATTTTGATATATGATTTGTTGAATTGGCACAAAAACTGTAGGAGGAGTAGCGTGCCAAAAAACGTACGGATGGAAGATAGTAACTGGAATAATATTAAATATAAACACAATCTCTATAGTGTGAATGCCTTGTTGGCATTCACACAACTAGAAAATTTGCATTTCCTACGAAAATGCACGTGTGAATGCCTTAGCGCCGCTCCGCCCTTCTCGTGGCGACCGCGGGAAGTCGAGCTAGTCCACCCTGAAACACTCTCGTGCCTTTCCCGTACCCGTTCGGCACCCAATGTATGCACCCAATTTGGTCCACATTCCAAAATGGCCGCCTTCCCATTTATCGTACAATGTTGATGCCAGAGGGTTTTCTGTACGTCTTTGTGAATTGGACAAGTGTACCAAATTTCATGATCCTACGTGAAACTAAGGCCAATGCGGAGGGTAGTTTGAAATATTCTAGGTGGCGCTCTTGAGCCGTTTCTGTTGCAATTTTGGCCACGCCCCCAAAATATGTAATTTTTCACCAGTCCTGACGAGTCTGCCAAATTTGGTGAGTTTTGGGATATGATAAAGCTCCCAAAAGGCCAAACGTATTGTGACGGCGTTACGTCTGATTCGCCACATCGCCACGCCCACATGCTCCACCCAAAACGGTCAGTGTTGGAAAGCTTGTTACATCAACATGTCTTTGGTCACTGGAAAGACCGTCATGCTGATTAGGTAACAGGTGTCCGATCGGGACCTTCAATGTACAACTGTACACTTCCTGTTGTGAGGGGGCGTGGCTTAATTAATGTCATGATTTGACCATTCAGTATTGCAGGGGACCGGATGTGGGTCAATCACTGAAGGTTTGATGTATTAGACAGTTTTCGTGTAGGTGCTATTAGTGTTTCGTTTGTGACGGCGTTACGTCTGATTCGCCACGTCGCCACGCCCACATGCTCCACCCAAAACGGTCAGTGTTGGAAAGCTTGTTACAGCAACATGTCTTCGGTCACTGGACAGACCGTCCCGCTGATTAGGTAACAGGTGTCCGATCGGGACCTTCAATGTATAACTGTACACTTCCTGTTGTGAGGGGGCGTGGCTTAATTAATGTCATGATTTGACCATTCAGTATTGTAGGGGACCGGTTGTGGGTCAATCACTGAAGGTTTGATGTATTAGACAGTTTTCGTGTAGGTGCTATTAGTGTTTCGTTTTTCATGGCGAGATACCTAACTTTGAGGCCAGGCCACGCCCCTTCATCATATATGAAAACATGAGGTTTTGATCATTTTTTACTCCACCATGTCTGAGTGATGAGTCTGCCAAATTTGGTGAGATTTAGGATATGATAAAGCCCCCAAACGGCCATTTCATTTTAGCTCCATTCATTTTCAATGGGAAAAAAATGGCCGAAAAGGCTAAATATCTCAAAAAGCGCAACTTGCAACATTACCAAAAGTCATAGCTGGATTGTCCTGAGCGAGCTGAACATTTTGATATATGAATCGTTGAAATGGCACAAATACTCTAGGAGGAGTAGGACGCCAAAAAACGTACGGATGGAAGATAGTAACATCTATAAAGAATAATAATAATAACTAGAAAAACCGCATTTCCTGCGAAAATGCACGTGTGAATGCCTTAGTGCCGCTCCGCCCTTCTCGCGGCGACCGCGGGAAGTCGAGCTGGTCCACCCCGAAACACTCTCGTGCCTTTCCCGTACCCGTTCGGCACCCAGTGCACGCACTCAATTTGGTCCACATTCCAAAATGGCCGCCTTCCCATTTATCGTACAACGTTGACGCCAGAGGGTTTTCTGTGCGTCTTGGTGAATTGGACAAGTGTACCAAATTTCATGATCCTACGTGAAACTAAGGCCAATACGGAGGGTAGTTTGAAATATTCTAGGTGGCGCTCTTGAGCCGTTTCTTTTGAAATTTTGGCCACGCCCCCAAAATATGTAATCGTTCACCAGTCCTGATGAGTCTGCCAATTTTGGTGAGTTTTGGGATATGAAAAAGCCCCCAAAATGCTATTTCATTTTAGCTCCATTCATTTTCAATGGGATAAAAATGGCCGAAAATGTCGCCTTTCCTTTCATCGTACAACGTTGGTGCCAGAGGGTTTTCTGTGCGCCTTGGTGAATCGGGGAGGTGTACCAAATTTCATGATCCTACGTGAAACTAAGGCCAATGCGGAGGGTAGTTTGAAATATTCTAGGTGGCGCTCTTGAGCCGTTTCTGTTGCAATTTTGGCCACGCCCCCAAAATATGTAATTTTTCACCAGTCCTGACGAGTCTGCCAAATTTGGTGAGTTTTGGGATATGATAAAGCTCCCCAAAGGCCAAACGTATTGTGACGGCGTTACGTCTGATTCGCCACATCGCCACGCCCACATGCTCCACCCAAAACAGTCATTGTTGGAAAGCTTGTTACAACACTATGTCTTTGGTCACTGGACAGACCGTCACGCTGATTAGGTAACAGGTGTCCAATCCGGACGTTCAATGTACAACTGTACACTTCCTGTTGTGAGGGGGCGTGGCTTAATTATTGTCATGATTTG
>JBBPBX010090586.1:0-14086 GCA_038048925.1 Garcialebias charrua
AATAAAAATGGCACGTTCTATAATAAAGCACAGTAAAAGCAAACCAGAGGCAATGATTTGTATAGATGTTCTCTCTACACTAGGGGAAATGACCTGTCTTGTTAAATAATCTCCTGGCCTGTAAAGAGAGACAGGAAACCAAAAACCTTCTGCAATTTGGATTTTTTTTTTTTCTGCTGCAGGTCAGATCTCACAAAAAAATGAGGATTTTCCATTAAGATCACATAAACGTGAGCGACAGCTGGGTTGTTAACACCTTCAGTGTTATAATCCATTTTTAAAATCCGAATATGAATGAGTTTCTGTGAGGCGTTTTGGTTCATTGAGCGTAAAGTGCTACTTTGTTCTTTTGGAATTAGCTAAACTGATTTTCAGTGTAGGATTTTGGATATTAGTTATTGGGAATTTTAGGCTAAACATACTGGATCATCATTGGCCTTTAAAACCTGTCAGTCGAACCTTAGTGCCTACAAATGTCAACACAGTTTAATTCAGATAGAATAGGTCCCTTTTTTCCCCACTATTTATTTTTTATTTTTTTATTTTTACACGTCAGTACAATAAGCCTGCTGACTCTTTTTCAGTCCGCCCAATTATTTTAGGCCCGATGACAAATACCAGCAGATCCCAGAACAGCTCTGCACCACCCTGAGCAGAGTTTATTCTCCTTTATTCTGTTTCTAGGCCTGCTTTGACCAAGAACTCACATTTATATTGCCTAATTTAAGCATAAGTTCAAGTTTGTGTTGAAGATCAGCTGAGTCCCTTTTTTAATGGGGTTGATGTTCTGGGTATTTTAAAGAAAAACAGTTTACAACAGTCAAAATGTCAGGAATTAAACCACTGCACAGTGGTCACTTTAGATTAAATAACTTGAAGCGCCAGTTTAAAAAAAAAAAGTTGGTTTTGTGTCTTTTAATTACATGACCTAAGTTTGTCATTGGCCTCAGCTTCCTGGTTGAATAGATATCTCTTAAAAAAAGGTTGAAATTATGATAAAATGCCAATGGATGCTGGTTTAAAGCTCAAATTTGAACAATACTTATAATTAATTACCCAGTTGGGGCTGCTTGAGGTCAAAATGTTTGCATTTTCCGTCTCATTCTGGCAGAAACTGTCTGTCAGTCCACCTTCCAGGAGGCCTGAGCCCTCACTTTGCCATTTTGAAATAAATGTCAGCCATATTTGTTCTTATGGATACTTGAGTGCGTGAGTTCTTGAATGAGGAAGAGAACTGTCTTTATGTAGCTCTTTACACACACAAAAAAAGAAACTTTATGAAACACTTGGTGCAGCATTGATGCTCATTCCTCATCAGGGCTGAGTTGAGTGAAACAGAGGACGAAAAAGAGACTATATATATATAGACATATATATATTGTGCAGAATATTTATAGGCCTTTTGTGCCATTGAAATCATGCTCTGGGCTGGCTGCGTCCAGCGCTCTCTACCATGTGATCATTATACATCGTCTTGTACTGATGACCCGTGGTTGATATGATTGTTTTTTTCATGTCAAGTGCATTTTTCGCAATAAATGCCTTTTGTTTTAAAATACATTATATTTCGTGTGTGCGTTTGTGTTTTCAGAGACCGAGCACAAAATGGTAAGAAGCGAAACACATCCATGTGACCTGATACAAAAACAAACGCATCACCTGTAAAGCCCATTTGGATTTGGTCCCATAGAGGTTTCAACCTGGAAGCCACATCCTGCTCTAATTATAATCATCTTCACTCAGCGTGCTCATTAGGAGCTTATGAAGCCTTATGAGCAGTGTTCTTGATCTAGTTGTACTCACCGAGGGTTATTGTTTTTACTGCTGCAGACATTTTGGTGATGGATGTCTGTTTTCATCCCTGCTGGCATCTTCTCCCCTCTCCTTTATCCTCCTCCATTCTCATCACCCTCTTAGCTCTCCAGCCAAACACTGACATGGAGGTGGTGTGTAATTGGTAATTCCAGAGCGTCGCCCGCACTCCCCCCCTAAATGACAACCTCATCTCAGCAGAAGTCAGGCCTGTCTACGATGATCGTCTGCATTTGCATTTAGAGTGACTGGCAAAAGGTGGTGAGGGTGTGTGTCATGGGAATATGTGTGTGTGTGTGTGCAAAAGTGTGACAGCTATTGGATTTACACCCATTCAGAAAAACTCCACTTTTAACACCCAAACAGCTATACAGTATTTGAAGTGAACATGTGTCCTATTTCTTATTTTACTGTATTTCTGAAATTCTGAGATAGTGTTCAACTTCTCAATGGGTTTTGGTGAAATCACCCCAGAGTAGCTGAATGTGTACGCTCACTTACAAACATGCTTTATCTGTGTTTTGCCTCAGAGAAATGGTTCTCCTCTGGGTGTCCTCTTCCCTGTCCAATAATACAGTAATAGCAAGGTGCTGCAGGCTCCTGCAGGGAATCAATCAGCGCTCCTAGGCTTTAAGCCAAAACCCGTCTGTCCACCTGTCTGCGTGCCGGCGTTTAAGTCACTTGAAGGGCAAAAGAGCTGGAGGGTGAGACACTGCAGGGTACAAAAACCTACAGCAGTCTCTGAGTGTGTGCTCAAAGAGAAGGGCAGGAAATGTTCAAAACTGAACAAAAGGGAAAACCAAATATAGGAAATGCAGTCAAATGACTAATGAGGTGATTTCATTTTTTTATTGAATTACGTCAAGTCTTCAAATAGATTTGAATGTGAGATAAGGCAGCTTAAAAATACATTTGAATGCCAGCAGCACATTCTTTCCATCCTTTGGGACAAACATTATTTTATGCAACAAACTGTCTTCTTAATGACAGACAAAAGCAGAACTCATGGGCTTTACTTGTGTTGTGAAGTCTTCAAGACATGTTTTTACCTAATGAGTAAATCTGAGTATTTTCACTTATCGCCCGCTGACAAAAAAGCAAATTTAGATTTTAAAATAAGATTGAGTGGAGATACCCAAACAGCTATTGACCGACAACTTTCAACACAAAGTGCAACCTTAAAACACTGGAGAAATGATTGACAAAAGTTAAAGCTAAAATACCACTTCCCGACGAACACGTTGCACCGCCGTGTAAGTCACATCAGTCCAAATATAGAATAGAATAGAATATATCTTTATTGGCATATTTGCACCAAGGTACAAAGTGTTGCAATTGGCGCACGCACCATCCTAAGAGGGACGTACGCACGGAAAGCCGCAGCAATAATTAAATCGCGCCGCCAACAATCAGATATGGAAAAAAGGAACATAGTCGGATAATCATTGGTATTCAAAAAAGAATCTATCCCATTTTGTCTTAGGACATTCTATGATAAAGTCAAAAAACTATAGAAAATATGTCTAATGACGTGGAAAAAAATAACAAAAAGAGTTGATTCGCCATTTAAGTTGCATCCATCGTGAATCACTGCTGACAACCTGGAAACGTGGGCCTGCGCCTCGAATGGCTGCCAAATGGAAACTGCGGGAGGACTTTAACAAGAATTTAACAAGATGAACACTTAACAAATGTTTGTTTGATTTAAATTATAGTAAAAGTGTGTCTAACCATTACTTTTCCTTAATAAATGCACTTTAATGGTCAAATCAGCTGTATTTCGCCTGGGCGGCGCAGCAAAATGCAGCTGATTTGACGTTTGCTCCAAGGGTTCCAGAGCGAGCCAAGTGTCTCATTAACAGCCACCTATTAATGAGACACTTGGCTTGCCATAATGCTCAAGGGCCCTTCAGCAGTTGCAAATGGTAATGTTTAATACAAACCGGATTCCAAAAAAGTTGGGACACTAAACAAATTGTGAATAAAAACTGAATGCAATGATGTGGAGGTGCCAACATCTAATATTTTATTCAGAATAGAACACAAATCACAGATCAAAAGTTTAAACTGAAAGAATGTATAATTTTAAAGCTGCACTATGCAACTTTGTAATGCAGTCTGTAACTTTTCTAACAATACATTTTTAACATATTTCTTCACTCTGTCACTATCTACTGACAGACTGATGTTAGACAAAGTAATCTCTGAAAAAAACTATAGTCCCCTTGCTTCTCTATCAGCATTTATAAAAACACTGAAAACACAGAGTGACCCGGACAATGACCAGCCAATAAAAACAGAGTTGTTTGTCACGCCCCAACCCACGCCCCCGCCTGTCCCAGCCTCAGCGCCGCGGCTCGTTCTCATTCAAAGGATTGCAAAGCGATGCAGGACTGATTTGTATGTGACACAAATGTATTAAATATCCCTTCTTCATCCCAGAGCTGGACTTTTATTTTGTTTTTTTGCCAAAAGTCAAGTGATCGCTTCATCCTTCACTCACAGGAATGAGGAAATTGATTTGTCACGACTCACGAGCGAATTAAATCATGTCCAAAGTGGCTGGTGAAGCTCTGCTGATTTCAGGGTGTTTTTGTGTTGTTGGACGAGTGATTCATGGTTTTATTATATTTTTTAGAACGTTTTATTAACATATAATCACAGAACTTCGCAGCGCAGAGACAGGACATGTAGTGGGGGCGGAGCATTCCAGACATACCAGACCTGCACTGACAGACATGAGGAAGTCACGAGCGAATTAAATCATGTCCAACGTAGCTGCATGAACCTCTGCTGATTTCTGCTGGTTTTTGTGTTGTTGGACAAGTGCTCCATGGTTTTATTATATATTTTTTAATGTTTTATTAACATATAATCACAGAATATTGAAGCGCTCCGAGCGACATGCAGCAGGGGGCGGAGCTGCAGAACTCAAGTTCAACAGAGAACAGACTGCAGAATGCTTTTCCCTGATGAAAATTGTTCTGTCCCAGCGTTCTCCAGAAATTACATAGTGAACCTTTAAGAGAAAAATATGTTGTTTCAAAATTTCATGGCATCAACAAATCCCAAAACAGTTGGGACAAGTCCATTTTTACCACTGTGTGGCATCCCCCCTTCTTCTTACAACACTCAACAGACGTCTGCGGACAGAGGAGACCAGTTTCTCAAGTTTAGAACTAGGAATGCTCTCCCATTCATGTAGCCTCTACTGTTCAATCGTCTTGGGTCTTCTTTGTCGCAACTTCCTCTTTATGATGCACCAAATGTTCTCTATAGGTGAAAGATCTGGACTGCAGGCTGGACATTTCAGTACCCGGATCCTTCTCCTACGTAGCCATGATGTTGTGATTGCTGCAGAATGTGGTCTGGCATTATCTTGTTGAAAAATGCAGGGTCTTCCCTGAAAGAGATGACGTCTAGATGGAGCATATGTTGTTCTAGAACCTGAACATAGTTCTCTGCATTAATGGTGCCTTTCCAGACATGCAAGCTGCCCATGCCACAAGCGCTCATGCAACCCCATACCATCAGTGATGCAGGCTTCTGAACGGAGCGTTGATAACAACTTGGGCTATCCTTGTCCTCTCTGGTCCGGATGACATGGCGTCCCAGTGTTCCATAAAGAACTTCAAATCGTGACTCATCTGACACAGAACAGTCTTCCATTTTGCCACACTCCATTTTAAATGACCCCTGGCCCAGTGCAAACGTCTGAGCTTGTGGAGCTTGCTTAGAAATGGCTTCCTCTTTGCACTGTAGAGTTTCAGCTGGCAACGGCGGATGGCACGGTGGATTGTGTTCACTGACAATGCTTTCTGGAAGTATTCCTGAGCCCATTCTGTTATTTCCTTGACAGTGGCATTCCTGTTTGAGGTGCAGTGACGTTTAAGGGCCCAGAGATCACGAGCATCCAGTAGAGTTTTACGGCCTTGACCCTTACGCACAGCGATTGTTCCAGATTCTCTGAATCTTTTGATGATGTTATGCACGGTTAATGATGATAAAAGTCTGCTATTTTACGCTGGGTAACACCATTCTGGTATTGCTGCATTATCTTTCTGTGCAACAAAGGTGGAATTGGTGATCCACTTACCATCTTGGCTTCTGAGAGACATTGACACTATGTTAAAGCTCCACTGACATCATCTTTTAACTTTCCATAAAATGGCACAACATACAGTATATATATATTAAGATTGACCTCTGATCATTTTTGCTAAAACAATGTTAAATTAATTAAAATTCCTCTCAAAAACAGTTTAAAATTAGCGCCTTTTTTTTTACATGATAAATACGGTTTTTCCCGTCGCGCGATTATGACGTCACACACAGAATCGCCTCAACTGCGCACATTGTAATGTAGAAGATACAAACGCGATCCGTCCAATTTAGCCATTTAAAACTTTATATTTTAGCAGTTTGTCTTCAGAGAAGCCAAAGTTATTTCCAGTAAACAGCAGGTTATAATTTTTTTTCAGCTCCTGCTGGTTTTTGGAGACTTTTCACTTCAGGAAGTGCAGCAGCTCTGTGAGGACTTACAGCAGCTGATAGTTGAGAGGCAGAAGGAATTCTACAACATGTAAATCGTTTCCACAGCACTGAAATGGTAATATATTAGTTAATGTTTCTAATAATTATTCAACATTAATTTATAGTTTAAAAAATTAGTCCCTTTTAAAATATCTGTTAATTTTTTTATATATTTTTTATTTGTTTTCAGGTTTCCAGGTCTCCAGTCCATCACCTGAGGCTCTTCCTGTTGAACCACTAGTAACCCAGACTTTCACATCACAGCAGGTAAGATTGCATCAACAAAAAGAATAGTACTCAACAATATTCTTTGATGTAAATCTGTTGATTTTCTGTGGTTCTGATGAGGGAAGTGACAAAGTGGATGCAGCATTCAGCCCATAATGGACCCAGATGTCCCCTGCGTCCAGACCTACAACACCTGGACATCCAGGAGCGTGGACGAGGAGGTGGTGGAGTCTGAAGAAGTGTACAAGCAGCAGGATGAGGAGAAACTAGTTCTTAATGACACAGCTAGCTGCTCAGTAAAATTGAATTTCTAGTAAAATTCTGATTTTGCAGATTTACAGCTGTAAAGTGTCATTTTTACAGAGCTGATGAAGTCAAACACCACTTGCTGATATTTTTTAAACTCAATTTTTTTTGATAATCTGTTCATATTAATGTTTCCCCAGAGGTTTTCATATATTTGATAATATGGGATGGTTTTATTTTAATAAAATGTTTTTTTTAACATTCACCAATTTTGTTTTTACTAAAGTACGAGCTGTGAGTTGTAGATGAACGAATGAAATTAAAACAGATACACAAATATTCTCACAAAGAATAACTCAACACTAACAGATAATATAGTGTACTACTGTAACTTTATTTACACATAACTACAGAAACACTTGGTTCATTGTTATCCTTTTTTTTCAAACAATATGTTCATTTGAACTGTCAGAAAAAATATTAAATTCATATTTTCATTGATTCATTTTCATCTCAATGCTCTGGCCAGTTGTAGTATTTCTGCATATTTTGATGTCTTGATGCACAAACGTAGCTTTCTGCAGCATCAGTCCTGGTGTTCTACAGATCATGAAGACGTCTCCATCTGTTCTTTAACAATATCAAGGTTTGTTCTCCTCCACCTGGGTCCACTCTTCAGGTGAAGACATTTCTGTGAATTGATGATAAAACACACAGACACACACAGTATATATTATATGCAGTATACTGTATATTAAGACAATGGGTCAAACTAATGTCATGTATTTCCATCATTTTAATGATACACCACTATAACACCAAGTGATGTCCAAATTAAATAGAAAAATAAATATGAAATATTTTCAACATGTTGACTGGATTAAATAACAAAGCTGACAAATTGAAGCAACATGATCAGCAGGAGCCTGTGCAAATTGTTTTGTACACAAACTAATAACTAATAATGTTGAATAATTATTAGAAACATTAACTAATATATTACCATTTCAGTGCTGTGGAAACGATTTACATGTTGTAGAATTCCTTCTGCCTCTCAACTTGCAGCTGGTGTAAGTGATCACACACCTGCTCACTTCCTGAAGTGAAAAGTCTCCAAAAACCAGCAGGAGCTGAAAAAAAATTATAACCTGCTGTTTACTGGAAATAACTTTGGCTTCTCTGAAGACAAACCGCTAAAATATAAAGTTTTAAATGGCTAAATTGGACGGATCGCGTTTGTATCTTCTCCATTGTATACAATGTGCGCAGTTGAGGCGATTCTGTGTGTGACGTCATAATCGCGCGACGGGAAAAACCGTATTTATCATGTAAAAAAAAGGCGCTAATTTTAAACTGTTTTTGAGAGGAATTTTAATTAATTTAACATTGTTTTAGCAAAAACGATCAGAGGTCAATCTTAATATATATATATATGTTGTGCCATTTTATGGAAAGTTAAAAGATGAAGTCAGTGGAGCTTTAAGCTCTTTTTATACCATGTTGTCAGTTGACCTAATTAGTGTTAATTGGTCTTCCAGCTGTTCGTTATATGCTCAATTTCCTTTTTCCAGCCACTTGTTCCAACTTTTTGGGGATTTGTTGACACTGTGAAAATTTGAATCAACATATTTTTCCTTTAAAATGTTACATTTACTCAGATTAAACTTTTGAACTGTCATCTATGTTCTATTACGAATAAAATATTGACATGTGCCATCTCCACATTGCATTCAGTTTTTATTCACAATTTGTTTAGTGTCCCAACTTTTTTAGAATCCGGTTTGTTTCTCATATCAGAATGAATGAAATTGTCAGATCTCAGCCAAAAATTCTATATATATATATATATATAGGCGTATCGTGAGGACGCTCGAGTGTATCTCGACCTTTAGTAGGGAGGCCCAGACTTCCCTCTCCCCAGCCACTTGGAGCAGCTCCTCCGGGGGAATCCCAAGGCGTTCCCAGGCCAGCCGAGAAACATAGTCCCTCCAGCGCGTCCTGGGTCTTCCTCTGGGTCTCCTCCCGGTGGGACATGCCCGGAACACCTCACCAGGGAGGCGTCCAGGAGGCATCCTAACCAGATGCCCGAGCCACCTCAACTGGCTCCTCTCGATGTGGAGAAGCAGCGGCTCTACTCCGAGTCCCTCCCGGATGACTGAGCTTCTCACCCTATCTCTAAGGGAGAGTCCAGCCACCCTGCGGAGAAAACTCATTTCAGCCGCTTGTATCCGAGATCTTGTTCTTTCGGTCATAACCCAAAGCTCATGACCATAGATGAGGGTGGGAACGTAGATCGATCGGTAAATTGAGAGCTTTGCCTTTTGACTCAGCTCTCTCTTCACCACGACAGACCGGTACAGCGCCCGCTTCACTGCGGACGCTGCACCTATCCGCCTATCGATCTCACGCTCCAGTTTTCCCTCATTCGTGAACAAGATCCCGAGATACTTAAACTCCTCCACTTGGGGCAGGACCTCCTCCCCGACCCGGAGAGGGCATGCTACCCTTTTCCGGCTCAAGACCATGGCCTCGGATTTGGAGGAACTGATCCTCATCCCGGCCGCATCACACTCGGCTGCAAACCGCTCCAGTGAAAGTTGTAAATCACGAACTGATGAAGCCAGTAGGACCACATCATCTGCAAAAAACAGAGAAGCGATTCTAAGGTCACCAAAACGGATCCTCTCAACACCTTGGCTGCGCCTAGAAATTCTGTCCATAAAAGTTATGAACAGAATCGGTGACAAAGGGCAACCTTGGCGGAGTCCAACTCTCACCGGAAACGAGCCTGACTTACTGCCGGCAATGCGGACCAAGCTCTGACACCGGTCGTACAGGGACCTAACAGCCCTTATCAAAGGGCCTGGTACCCCATACTCCCGGAGTACCCCCCACAGAACCCCCCGAGGGACGCGGTCGAATGCCTTCTCCAAGTCCACAAAGCACATGTAAACTGGTTGGGCAAACTCCCACGCACCCTCCAGGACCCTGCTGAGGGTGTAGAGCTGGTCCAGTGTTCCACGACCAGGACGAAAACCACACTGCTCCTCCTGAATCCGAGGTTCGACTATCCGACGGACCCTCCTCTCCAGAACCCCTGAATAGACCTTACCAGGGAGGCTTAAGAGTGTGATCCCCCTATAGTTGGAACACACCCTACGGTCCCCCTTTTTGAATAGGGGAACCACCACCCCAGTCTGCCAATCCAAGGGAACTGCCCCCGATGTCCACGCGATATTGCAGAGTCGCGTAAGCCAACACAACCCTACAACATCCAGAGCCCTAAGGAACTCCGGGCGAATCTCATCCACCCCCGGAGCCTTGCCACCGCGGAGCTTTTTAACCACCTCGGCGACCTCAGCACCAGAGATCGGAGAACCCGACCCAAAGTCCCCAGGCTCTGCTTCCTCAGTGGAAGACGTGCCAGTAGGATTGAGGAGGTCTTCGAAGTATTCCGCCCACCGACTCACAACATCCCGAGTTGAGGTCAGCAGCACGCCACCTCCACCATAAATGGTGTTGGTCGCGTACCTCTTTCCCCCCCTGAGACGCCGGATGGTGGACCAGAATCGCCTCGAAGCCGTACGGAAGTCATTCTCCATGGCCTCTCCGAACTCCTCCCACGCCCGAGTTTTTGCCTCAGCAACCACCCGAGCCGCATGCCGCTTGGACTGCCGGTACCTATCAGCTGCTTCCGGGGTCCCACAAGCCAAAAAGGCCCAATAGGACTCCTTCTTCAGCCTGACAGCATCCCTCACTGCCGGTGTCCACCACCGGGTTCGAGGGTTGCCACCACGACAGGCACCAACAACCTTGCGGCCACAGCTCCGATAAGCTGCCTCGACAATAGAGGCGCGGAACACGGCCCACTCGGACTCCATGTCCCCCGCCTCCCTCGGAACGTGTTCAAAGCTCTCCCGGAGGTGGGAGTTAAAGCTCCGTCTTACGGGAGACTCTGCCAGACGTTCCCAGCAGACCCTCACAATACGTTTGGGTCTGCCAGGTCTGACCGGCATCCTCCCCCACCATCGGAGCCAACTCACCACCAGGTAGTGGTCAGTTGACAGCTCCGCCCCTCTCTTCACCCGAGTGTCCAAGACATGCGGCCGCAGATCAGATGAGATGACAACAAAGTCGATCATCGAACTGCGACCTAGGGTGTCCTGGTGCCAAGAGCACATATGGACACCCTTATGCTTAAACATGGTGTTCGTTATGGACAATCCATGACGAGCACAGAAGTCCAATAACAGAACACCACTCTGGTTCAGATCAGGGGGGCCGTTCCTCCCAACCACACTCCTCCAGGTCTCACTGTCATTGCCCATGTGAGCGTTGAAGTCCCCCAGTAGAACAAGGGGGACTTCAACGATTTATTTAAGAAGGAAAAACAAAGCTCTCAAATAATACTGTTTATTCCTTAAAAACAAGTGTAAAAAAAATGTCTTGGGCGAGCCCTTCTCCTGCAGGCGACAATACGCCAAGTTGCATGCGGACAAGGCACAAACATTTTTAAACACTAGAGTCAGAACAAAGCGTCAGTAAAATAGTTAGGCTTTTAAACCACGTTTTCAGAAACCAGCACCACAGTGTTTTGATTTACACCTTGTAGTTTTACAGTACAGAAAAAAGTGAATACAAATATGCAGTTACACAGAAATTCTCCTGTTAGTTTGTTCCCTAAAAATATACAATATAATGCATAGTTCAGCAATAATCCTGCTCTTTTCTGACACCAAAGACTGGAAATGTTCTCTGAGTCAATTGGAAGAATCTAAGGGAGACAAATAGCTATATAAATATTTTCTGTAATATGCTCCTAATCCAAAATTAGGTCAATCCAATAAGGCTGTTTTATTGTAAAGTAATGAAGATATAGAAAGTACAGAAATGAGTCCATGGGAGCATCTTCTCAAGTTTTTGTACAAATGTCAGAGAAGCAATATAAGTGTAATGCCCTAGAACTGTGAACAATTCTTCCCAAGCAACTTTCATAACACACAACACATGCATTTGAAACCCATTTCAAACAAACACTTCAAAGATTTGAAGTGGTAGACAAATTCAGCCACAGGTTGTTAATGGTACTCGAGTGTTTGCTCCATATGTTTGTATGTGAATTCAAAGAATGAATGCCTGGTTACTGTGGTTTCCAGGTGGATTTGCATGTTGGTTTACCACACAACAGTAACCTCTATAACATTGCAAGAATCATTGAATAAATGACATTTTACTTCCTTTATTTAAATAAAACAAGAACACATCTTACTACTTCTATAGTGTCAGTAACCATCTTTAATTTAAAAATCTTAAATTCAGTGTACCGGTAGTTAGAATAACACTATAAATTTGTTAGAATTCAGATTTTGACGTGTATGTAAGTGGTGAAGTTGGTAACATGTTCTCCAAGTCTGAAAAGGCTTTAGTGTGAAGTTAAAGAGCAATCAAAAGAACATGGCAGCGTAAATCAGTGAACAAGTCAACCCCACTGCGACATCTGTACCGGTCTCGTGTGATTCGTAAACCTCTAGTGAGTGGGATGTGGGAGGTTTCCTCTCAGCAAAATATTAAAAATAGAAGTCACAAACAAACTGAAAGTTGTACATAAAAATGAGGATAAATACAAAAACTGATACAACAAAACAGCTACAATAAAGAATAAAATACAGTGGAGGAAGGTATACTTAGGGTTTTTGGAAACAGTCTTTCAACTTTGGCAAATGGAGCTCACACATGATGCATTTGTGTGTTTTCCTTGTTAGTGTTGGAGACTGGACGAAGAGGAGGTGGACAGAATGCCACTGGTTATACTGGTAAATGTTTTTTTTAGATTCAAGTCTTCACATGAAGCCAGAACTAAAGAGAGAGAGAGAAAAAAAAACAGATGGATTGATACATTGAAATAAGTCATTTTGTGCCTCATGTTCATTTTTTCTCAATATGGCATCATTTCAAGCTGTGCATTAAACCCACTAGATATTTTTTCATCCTTGCAACATTTGTGGAGCATGCAGAGCCTTTCCAGAAAGCATAAGCAGAGCTGTTTACTTCTTGCGGTCCTTGTCTTTCTTGCCGTTGACGGTGAGGCTCTGGGCCTGCAGGAGTTGAGCTGCGGCCCGTCTCTTCATGAAAGAACTCTGGTCCTCGTCCAGAAGCCTCTTCTTTTCCTCCAGAGCCGATTTCTGTTCTGCATGCAGGCGCTTCAGCTGCTCAAAACGGCCCTGCAGCTAAAACAACAACAGCCCACAGCAGCAATTATCACTAAACCGAGTCTCGTTCACACTAAAACACAACGTTTATTTAGGAAGAACAAAATGTTTTAACATGTGCTACACAATTTATCCATTTATTAAGCTGGAAATATGAGTGTATAAGATGAGGTTAGGGAACAAAAATGTACAAAAAGGGTATCGAGTGGAATTATATTTTACTCGTCCAAGAAAATCTGGCACTTTGACCCAGGATTGTAGATTTCACATACATCCCTCTCAGCTTCCTTCAGCTCTGCCTCCTTCTCCTTCACCCTCTGCACAAAGATTTGTCTCATCTCATCTTCTCTCTTCTGCAGTTCTGACAAAAACTCCTGGCGCTTGGCCTCATATGTCTGCTGTAAACTGTGGACACATATACACATAAACGTGTCTGTCAGTGAGCAGGAAGCTTTCAGTAGATACAGGTGCTGGTGTGTAGACAGTTCACCTGACAGGTTTACACTCCGAGTCTGTGTCCTTGAATCCCATTTCCTCCAGTTTGCAGCGCCTGTAAAGCTCATAGTGACGAGAGTGGGTTTGCTCTCTCAGGTCCTCCATGTTTACACAAATGAGCATCTCCCTCAGCTTCACAAAGTCGCAGTGGTGCTCATTCTCCACTGACAGACGAGACAAACAAGTTTTAACCAACTTAAATTATTAAGAACCACACTAACAGACTTCTGTTTGTTTTTATGGAAGACGTGTGTGATCTGGTTCAGGCATACAGTATGTACAAACACACAAACACACACTGATACCTTGGACAATGCCCCATGGATACTGACGAGCTTTCACCATCTTGTTGCCAACACTAACTTCCTCTGTGCTCCCTACTACAGCAAAAGGAAGAAGACCCTGCAAAAAAAAGTTTCAATTATATATATTTTTTATATACCGTACTTGCCGCCATGCACGTCAAACCGCTGTACAAGTCGCATCAGTCCAAAAAATTCTAATAAAGTGGGAAAAAACATAAATAAGTTGCATCGCCGTATAAGTCGCATTGTTTATGCGTC
>JBBPBX010090588.1:0-14085 GCA_038048925.1 Garcialebias charrua
CACAGGTCACATGACCTGAGGTCAAGTGACGGACTGACACAGGTCACATGACCTGAGGTGAACTGACGGACCAACACAGGTCACATGACCTGAGGTCAAGTGACGGACCAACACAGGTCACATGACCTGAGGTCAAGTGACGGACCAGCACAGGTCACACAACATGAAGTCAAGTGACGGACCAACACAGGTCACATGACCTGAGGTCAACTGACAAAATGACACAGGTCACATGACCTGAGGTCAACTGACGGACCGACATAGGTCACACGACATGAAGTCAACTGATGGACCGACACTGGTCACTCGACATGAGGTCAACTGACGGACTGACACAGGTCATGACGGACTGACACAGGTCACACGGCATGAGGTCAACTAACGTACCAACACAGGTCACATGACCTGAGGTCAACTGATGGACCGACACAGGTCACATGACCTGAGGTTAACTGACTGACCGACACAGGTCACATGACCTGAGGTCAAGTGACGGACTGACACATGTCACATGACCTGAGGTGAACTGACGGACCAACACAGGTCACATGACCTGAGGTCAAGTGACGGACCAACACAGGTCACATGACCTAAGGTCAAGTGACGGACCAGCACAGGTCACACAACATGAAGTCAACTGACGGACCAACACAGGTCACATGACATGAGGTCAACTGAGGGACCGACACAGGTCACATGACCTGAGGTCAACTGATGGACCGACACAGGTCACATGACCTGAGGTCAACTGACTGACCGACACAGGTCACATGGCATGAGGTCAACTGACTGACCGACACAGGTCACATGACCTGAGGTCAAGTGACGGACCAACACAGGTCACATGACCTAAGGTCAACTGACGGACCGACACAGGTCACATGACCTGAGGTCAACTGACGGACAGACACAGGTCACATGACCTGAGGTCAACTGACTGACCGACACAGGTCACATGACCTGAGGTCAAGTGACGGACTGACACAGGTCACATGACCTGAGGTGAACTGACGGACCAACACAGGTCACATGACCTGAGGTGAACTGACGGACCAACACAGGTCACATGACCTGAGGTCAAGTGACGGACCAACACAGGTCACATGACCTAAGGTCAAGTGACGGACCAGCACAGGTCACACAACATGAAGTCAACTGACGGACCAACACAGGTCACATGACATGAGGTCAACTGAGGGACCGACACAGGTCACATGACCTGAGGTCAACTGATGGACCGACACAGGTCACATGACCTGAGGTCAACTGACTGACCGACACAGGTCACATGACCTGAGGTCAAGTGACGGACCAACACAGGTCACATGACCTAAGGTCAACTGACGACCGACACAGGTCACATGACCTGAGGTCAACTGACTGACCGACACAGGTCACATGACCTGAGGTCAAGTGACGGACAGACACAGGTCACACGGCATGAGGTCAACTGACGGACCGACACTGGTCACACGACATGAGGTGAACTGACGGACCAACACGGGTCACTTGACCTGAGGTCAACTGACGGACTAACACAGGTCACATGACCTAAGGTCAAGTGACGGACCAGCACAGGTCACACAACATGAAGTCAACTGACGGACCAACATAGGTCACATGACCTGAGGTCAAGTGACGGACCAACATATGTAGCCCACTGAAAGGGACCGGGGGATTTAGAAGCCAAGTTCACTTGCGCAAAAAAGCGCAGCCTTAGTCAAATTAGTGTGCCCCCTCCTGTGGTGCGCCAGTAATGGCCTTATTTACAAAACAAAAGCGCCTGTTAACAGCTCATTATAGGATGTTAGCTAAAATCCTTCGGGTCACTCGACCCGTCTCTGGGTTCCAAAGGTAGAAATGTTGAATGACCCTTCTCTGGGACTTCTAGTGTTAATTCATTAATTCAACCTTTATTTATACATGTTGGCACCCCTCACCAGGTACAAACATCTCCTATAACAAAACTTTCCTTTTCTGGACAAGACATCCCCCTCTCCACCTCTGTTACTAATCTTGGAATAAAAATGGACTCTCATCTTACATTTGAAAATCACATTAAGCTTCTGTTTAAAACTTGCTTCTTCCATCTTCGAAACATCTCCAGACTTCGCCCATCCCTAACTTTTTCCGATGCTGAGAAGCTCGTCCATGCTTTTGTCTCCTCCAGGCTCGACTACTGCAACTCCCTGTTTATTGGAATCCCTGGCAAAAACCTTCAGAAACTTCAATATATTCAAAACAGTGCAGCAAGGATCTTGTTGAGAGTTCGTAAATTTGAACATATTACGCCCATTCTCCATAACCTTCATTGGCTTCCTGTCGCCTACAGAATTCAGTACAAAACTGCTCTCATTACACATCAATGCTTACATGGAACTTCACCAGATTATCTGAAGGATATTCTTATTCCATACTCATCCACCCGTTCGCTGCGGTCACAGAACAGTAATCTCCTTCACATTCCGAGAACCAAATTAAGGACCATGGGAGACCGGGCTTTCAGTGTGGCTGCCCCCCGCCTGTGGAACTCTCTTCCTGACTGTCTGAGAGCCCCACAGTCTGTGGTTGACTTTAAGAGCGGCTTGAAGACCTTTCTTTTCAACCGAGCATACTCTACCTCCTCATGATTCTACTTTTGATCTTAGTTGATACTGTTATTGATTTTAATTGTTTTATTATTTGTTTTATTGACATTTAATTCTGTTGCACCTTGTAGCACTTTGAGATTTTCATTAATGAAAAGTGCGTTATAAATTGAATTCATTATTATTATTATTATGTTGGTTGCATTATTTAATTAATTCAACCTTTATTTATACACGTTGGTCCATTAATTCATTCATTCAACCTTTATTTATACAGGTTGGTCCCATTAATTCATTAATTCAACCTTTATCTATACAGGTTGGTCCATTAATTCATTAATTCAACCTTTATTTATACAGGTTGGTCCCATTGATTCATTCATTCAACCTTTATTTATACAGGTTGGTCCCATTAATTAATTCATTCAACATTTATTTATACAGGTTGGTCCATTAGTTCATTCATTCAATCTTTATTTATACACGTTGGTCCATTAATTCATTCATTCAACCTTTATTTATACAGGTTGGTCCATTAATTCAACCTTTATTTATACAGGTTGGTCCCATTAATTCATTCATTCAACCTTTATTTATACAGGTTGGTCCATTAATTAATTAATTCAACCTTTATTTATACACATTGGTCCCATTAATTCATTAATTCAACCTTTATTTATACAGGTTGGTCCATTAATTCATTAATTAAACCTTTATTTATACAGGTTGGTCCCATTAATTCATTAATTCAACCTTTATTTATACAGGTTGGTCCATTAATTCATTCATTCAACCTTTATTTATACAAGTTGGTCTTGATTCATTCATTTTGCCTCTATACCAACATCAACTACCTCATACATATACTGTGTACATTAACTTATATGCTGCTGTGCCACTCTTTGCAAATGTCAATGCTAGAACCTTCAGTTTATTTTATAGATATACTTTTTATACTTTTTATACTACTATGCAAAAACTCAGGACAGTATTACACTTTTATTATTTCATTTTATGCTTATGTTCATTGGGTGTTTGGTGTTTCAGGGGTGTTTGGTGTTTCAGTGTTGGTGTAAATTTTCATACTTTTATACTATTATGAAAAACTCAGGACAGTGTTACACTTTTACTATTTTATTATGTTTATGTTTATTAAATTTGTTCATTTTTTTTACAAAAGAAACAATACAAGACAATCTCATAAATGATTGTGTACAAAATGTAAAAAAAATGAAAGGTAGCAGAAAGAAGAATAAATCTTATTATATCTGCCCCTTACTTCCAACAATCAGATTAAACAACAATAATCAACCATGTAAACAATAATAATCTTCAACCAACTTTTTCCAACAATCAGATTAAACAATAATAATCTTCAGCCAACAGTACAAAATGACTAACTCTTTCTAATTTTCTAACTAATACAATACACATTACGCTATTTCATATATATTTTTTAAACACATTTGTTTTGATCAGAGCCATATAAAGTGAGAGTTGCGACACCCTTTGAACTCGCCGACAGGCGGTCAATTGTTCCAAACAACGGCTATGGAAACCTTGTGGAGCTGCGCCCTCTGGCGGCGACGGAGCGCTACTGCAGGCAGAGTCAAACTAACCAGAGCCATGGAACAAATTGCCCCCTCCATGACCCACGTGACTTCCGCATTCCATTCTTACAATGGGTGTCTATGGAAGTGTCGGAACTCTCACTTTATATGGCTCTGGTTTTGATCATTTTTTAAATGTAAACAGTGACTTGGCATTTTTAACTACATTCTCCAAGCCATTCCATAATCTAATTCCCTGAATTGAGGTAGAACGTCCCTTCAAACTGGTTCTGAATTGTGGTTTTACAAACAACTCTGTCCCCTTAAGATTATAACAACTTTGTCTTTTAACAAAGTGCATTTGGATATTTAAAGGTAATGCATTATTTTGAGCTCTATACATAACTGATAAAATATTATAGTCTACCAAATCATGGAACTTCAATAACTTCAGTTGATAAAATAATGTACTTGATGGATGACGGTAATGTTTTCTAGTGATAATTCTTACAGCTCTTTTCTGTAATACAAAAATAGGCTTTGTGATTGTTTTACACGCATTCCCCCAAACATCAATACAATAGATTAAGTGTGGAACAATGATTGTGTTATACAACAAATACAGAGCTTTATCATTCAATAGGTCTCTGACTTTGTACAGTACTGCAATCGATTTAGCTATTTTTATTCTTACAGAATTTATGTGTTGTTTCCATGTCAGTTTGTCATCAATGATAACACCCAAAAACTTCACCTCACTCACTCTACAAATCTCAACATCCTCAATTTTGAGTGGAACATCAACAGTTTTCTTTTTATTACCGAATATCATGTAATTAGTTTTTTCTAGATTTAATGATAATTTATTTATTTTAAACCAAGTTTGTATCTTGACAAATTCTGTCTTTATCAATTCCAACATTTGTTCTATATCTTCACCTAAACAGAAAAAAGTGGTATCATCAGCAAAAAGTACACATTTAAGGAGTCCTGACACATTTACCAAGTCATTCACATATAAAATAAAAAGCTTTGGTCCAAGTACAGAGCCTTGGGGAACTCCACATGTGATATTACAGAGGTCAGATCTTACATCATTTATTTGTACAAATTGTTTCCTATCTTTCAAGTAGCTAGATACCCACTGTAATGCTGGTCCTCTAATACCATATTTGTTCAATTTTTCAAGGAGAATGGTGTGATCAATAGTATCGAATGCTTTTTTTAAATCAACAAAAATACTGATACAATATTGTTTTTGATCGACAGCAGTAGTTATTTGTTCCATTAATTCCATGAGAGCCATTGATGTAGAGTTTTTTGATCTAAACCCATACTGACTGTTGCTTAGAATATTTTGTTTATCTATAAATTGATCTAGTCTGTTCACAAATAGTTTTTCAAGAATTTTTGAAAACTGTGGTAACAAGGATATAGGTCTATAATTGTTGAACACACATTTATCACCATTTTTAAAAAGAGGAACGACCTTAGCTACTTTCATATTATCTGGAAATATTCCTGTTGAAAATGATAAGTTACATATGTATGTGAACGGCTCAATAACATGGCTCATTATGTCCTTCACAAACATCATATCCATGTCCACCCAGTCTTTCGATCTCTTGTCTGTAAGATGTTTTACTACATTCATTATTTCCTCTTTGTTAGTTCCATTTAGAAAAATACTATTTGCACAACCTGTAATTGAGTGGATCACATTTTTATCTACTTTTGGTATCTTAGCTGCAAGGCTTGATCCAACATTCACAAAATATTGATTAAATCCATTTACAATTTCATTTTCATCATGAATTTCATCGTTGTCTTTTACAAAATATTTTGAAATACCAGATTTTGCTTTATGATTCTTCAGGACACTATTCATTACTCGCCATGTTGCTTTCATATCACCATTACTTTTATCTAATAATTTACTATAATATTCTTTCTTATGTTTCCTTATAATCCCTACTAATTTATTTTTATACTTTTTATATTTTTCTTCAGCGCTCTGACTTCGCAATTTCAAGAAACATGAATACAAATAATTCTTTTTTTTACAAGCATTTCTCAACCCTTTTGTCATCCATGGTTGGTCAACGATATTTCTCTTTGTATAATTTGTTTGTACACAATTCTTTTCATACAGAGTTTCCAAGATATTCATAAACTCATCATATGATCTGTTCACATCATCAACATACACTTCATTCCAGTCTTGTTTATCTAGATCCTCTTTTAATTTTTCCAAAACTTTTTTTGATGTGTTTATGATCTTTTTCTTTGTTTTAACTGCTTCTGTGATACTTTGATCATTTTTATAGATTGTGAAAACTGGTAAATGATCACTTAAGTCGGTCGTTAAAATACCACCTATCACCTCTCCGTTTGTTATATTTGTGAAAATATTATCAATTATTGTGGCACTATGAGTTGTAATTCTTGTTGGCTTGGATATCAACGGATACATATTTAAACTGTACATTGAATTTATAAATGTACTGATGTTATTTGAATCTGTTTTATTTCCCATATCAATGTTAAAGTCTCCACACAAAAAAACTTTTTTATTAAAACTCTTCTCCAATAGCTCCAAGATTTTATCAGTGAATATTTCTATATTTGATCCTGGTGATCTATATACACAACTTATTATTATGTTTTTATCATTTTTGTTTATTATTTCTATTGTTATCATTTCCATAATATTATCAACTATTATTGACATTTCATTATTTAATTTACATTTTATTTCATTCTTAACATATAGAGCGACTCCACCACCTCTTTTATTATTTCTGTTCATGTGAAATAATTCATACCCTTCGATGTGAATATTACTTGTGTTATCATCATTGAGCCATGTCTCTGACAGTGCTATTATCGTAAAAGTTCTATTTAACTGTTTTAAGTAATCTGTTATTTTGGATATATTTGCATTTATACTTCTGCTGTTAAAGTGAATAATAGAGAGAACTCCATTTGTTATATTGATGTCATTAAATTGCTCTTCATTGTAGTATTCGCTATCTTTTATTACTGGAAAAAAGTTAGCATCAATAACATCATTAACATTATATATTTTAGGTTCTGAGTCTTCGTATGTTGTCATGTTCTAATGTATTTGTTCATTTCATTGTATGTTATGTCCATTTTGTGTGTAAGTTGTTTCATTGATTTGTAATTTGTCATCTCCTGAGTTCGTCTAGATCCTTCAGTTCTTTTATCATTTTAGGGTTAGCCCCTTCATGTGTTTTGATAAAGATGTTTCCATTTCTTGTCCATGTTGATGCTATTTTATTTTGGTTTTTTAACCACCTTGCTTCCTTTGCAATTTTTCCATTTTTTTTGTTAGATGTTCATTTATGTAAACTTCTGTTCCCTTCAGTCGATATGATTTACTAATTACGTAGTTTCTAAACTTCCTGCTAACGAACTCGACGACTACCGACGGTTTATGCTTATGTTTATTAAATGTTTTAGTGTTTAGTGTTTAGATGGTTACTGTTGCACCGAGGGACTGAGAGAAACGCAATTTCAATCCTGTGTATGTCCTGTACATATTGCAGTTCTGACAATAAAGTTGACTTTGACTTTGACTTGACTTTGGATTGATTCATTCATTCAACCTTTATTTAGACACGTTGGTCCATTGATTCATTCATTCAACCTTTATTTATACAGGTTGGTCCATTAATTCATTCATTCAACCTTTATTTAGACACGTTGGTCCATTAATTAATTCATTCAACCTTTATTCATACAGGTTGGTCCATTAATTCATTCATTCAACCTTAATTTATACAAGTTGGTCCCATTAATTTAACCTTTATTTATACAGGTTGGTCCCATTAATTAATTCATTCAACCTTTATTTATACAGGTTGGTCCATTAATTCATTCATTCAACCTTTATTTAGACACGTTGGTCCATTAATTCATTCATTCAACCTTTATTTAGACACGTTGGTCCATTGATTCATTCATTCAACCTTTATTTAGACACGTTGGTCCATTGATTCATTCATTCAACCTTTATTTATACAGGTTGGTCCATTGATTCATTCATTCAACCTTTATTTATACAAGTTGGTCCATTGATTCATTCATTCAACCTTTATTTATACAAGTTGGTCCATTGATTCATTCATTCAACCTTTATTTATACACGCAGGTCCATTAATTCATTAATTCAACCTTTATTTATACAAGTTGGTCCATTGATTCATTCATTCAACCTTTATTTAGACACGTTGGTCCCATTGAGCCTCGGAGACTCATTGACAAGAGAGACCTGATTTCATTAAAGAGTGATGACAACAGTGAACAATCATAAAACAGGCGTACATTTTTTTACAAGTTAAAATAAAATGCAACCAAAATGACAGTCAAAAGGAAAACGTAGCACAAAACCATCTAGATTACAAGGCGGTGTAGAAAACTAATAACAGGAACACAACTGCATGTTCCTGTTTTTAGTTTTCATTTACTCCACTCCTGAGCACGACCGACTGGTAGACATTTAAAAGAACTCTGATTCATGTTCTCCTCTGTGAGCTCACAGACTGTTGTGAGTTTATTTCTTCTTCTTCTTCAGGGTCTTCATGGTCTTTTCAGCATCTTTAATGAGCTTAGCTGTAAAATGTCATAACTTGTAGAGGTGTGTGCCGTGACCATTTCCACGTTCCAGTAAAGTCCCTTCAGTTATTCATGAAATATTTTGCTAACACCCACCCAGAGCTGACTGCTAAGAGGCTATACAAGCTTTGCAACAAAGAACGTGCACAGTCGGCGCTCAGGATATAACAACCACATCACACTTTCATCAAACTGACCAAGTTGTAGCCGTCTTTATTTTGAAGGCAGTGGACCATGCAGTTTGCAGTTATAGCCCCCCCCCCCAGAGAAAACTGCACCAGCCACCACTGGTGTGGATTAACATCCAAGTTGTACTTTTTTCAGCTTCCATTAAAACTTGTTTCCTGTGTCTTCAGAGTTCAGTGATGTTCTGGTAACAGAAGTAAAGACGGCCCAGGTGGAGGTCAGGTCAGGTTAGGGTCAGGGTCAGGTCAAACCTTGATGATCTAATCGAGGTTTGGGAAGTCAAACCCAGATGCTTGTGTCTTCCAGATGTGCCTCAGCTGGAGATGACGGTCTGGTTTTGGTGTGGAACATTGAGGTATGAGCTTTTTATTTTTGTACGAGGTAACGTTGACGTTCAGATTCACGTCTTCTTCCTGTCTGCAGACGGGAGAGAGGCTGCAGGAGCTGCGAGGTCACTCCCAACAAATCACCGCCATCGCCACCTTCACCTGCAGGGACCAGCTCACGCCACACACCTCGCTCATCACCGCCTCGTCAGACCGCAGCCTCAGTGTATCCTTACTGAACACACACACACACACGCACACACACACACACACACACACAGTATTGTCTCAGGACACTTTACAGAAACAGGAAGAAACCTCCAGCAGAACCGGTCTCAGGACAAGCGTCCATCTGCTTTGACCGCCTGGTTGAGAGGACAGAAGGAGAGACAAACACACTCCTGATACCATTTCTGTGCACGTTGTGTGCATGATGGGGCGGCCGTGGCACAGTGGTAATGGCAGTCGACCCCCAATCGGAAGGTTGGAGGTTCGAATCCCGTGTCCGCCCACCATGTGTCGTTGTGTCCCTGGGCAAGACACTTAACCCGAGTTGCTCCCGGTAGGTCTGGATGGCGCCTTGCAAGGCAGGCTACCACTACCGGTGTATGAATGTGTGAATGAATGGGTGGATGGTTGGTATTGTAAAGAGCTTTGGGGCTCCTCAGAGGGGGCTGGAAAGCGCTATATAAATAAGCTCCATTTACCATGATAATTGGTGTGTGGCTACATCTAGGGTTAAGAAAGGTTCTTTTTGAAAACGGAGTTGAGAGGCGGCACGGTGGATCAGTTGGTAGAACTGCCACCTCTTAGTGAGAAGGTTGTTGGTACAAATCCCCACAGAGGACCTTCCTGGGTGGAGTTTGCATGTTCTGTCCGTGCTGCATGGGTTTTCTCCAGTTTCCTTCCACAGACCAAAAACATGCATGTTAGTCCGACTGGTAACTAAACTGTTCATACATGTCCCTGTGATGGACTGGAGACCTGTCCAGGTGTCTCTGTGATGGACTGGAGACCTGTCCAGGTGTCTCTGTGATGGACTGGAGACCTGTCCAGGTGTCTCTGTGATGGACTGGAGACCTGTCCAGGTGTCTCTGTGATGGACTGGAGACCTGTCCAGGTGTCTCTGTGATGGACTGGAGACCTGTCCAGGTGTCTCTGTGATGGACTGGAGACCTGTCCAGGTGTCTCTGTGATGGACTGGAGACCTGTCCAGGTGTCTCTGTGATGGACTGGAGACCTGTCCAGGTGTCTCTGTGATGGACTGGAGACCTGTCCAGGTGTCTCTGTGATGGACTGGAGACCTGTCCAGGTGTCTCTGTGATGGACTGGAGACCTGTCCAGGTGTCTCTGTGATGGACTGGAGACCTGTCCAGGTGTCTCTGTGATGGACTGGAGACCTGTCCAGGTGTCTCTGTGATGGACTGGAGACCTGTCCAGGTGTCTCTGTGATGGACTGGAGACCTGTCCAGGTGTCTCTGTGATGGACTGGAGACCTGTCCAGGTGTCTCTGTGATGGACTGGAGACCTGTCCAGGTGTCTCTGTGATGGACTGGAGACCTGTCCAGGTGTCTCTGTGATGGACTGGAGACCTGTCCAGGTGTCTCTGTGATGGACTGGAGACCTGTCCAGGTGTCTCTGTGATGGACTGGAGACCTGTCCAGGTGTCTCTGTGATGGACTGGAGACCTGTCCAGGTGTCTCTGTGATGGACTGGAGACCTGTCCAGGTGTCTCTGTGATGGACTGGAGACCTGTCCAGGTGTCTCTGTGATGGACTGGAGACCTGTCCAGGTGTCTCTGTGATGGACTGGAGACCTGTCCAGGTGTCTCTGTGATGGACTGGAGACCTGTCCAGGTGTCTCTGTGATGGACTGGAGACCTGTCCAGGTGTCTCTGTGATGGACTGGAGACCTGTCCAGGTGTCTCTGTGATGGACTGGAGACCTGTCCAGGTGTCTCTGTGATGGACTGGAGACCTGTCCAGGTGTCTCTGTGATGGACTGGAGACCTGTCCAGGTGTCTCTGTGATGGACTGGAGACCTGTCCAGGTGTCTCTGTGATGGACTGGAGACCTGTCCAGGTGTCTCTGTGATGGACTGGAGACATGTCCAGGTGTCTCTGTGATGGACTGGAGACCTGTCCAGGTGTCTCTGTGATGGACTGGAGACCTGTCCAGGTGTCTCTGTGATGGACTGGAGACCTGTCCAGGTGTCTCTGTGATGGACTGGAGACCTGTCCAGGTGTCTCTGTGATGGACTGGAGACCTGTCCAGGTGTCTCTGTGATGGACTGGAGACCTGTCCAGGTGTCTCTGTGATGGACTGGAGACCTGTCCAGGTGTCTCTGTGATGGACTGGAGACCTGTCCAGGTGTCTCTGTGATGGACTGGAGACCTGTCCAGGTGTCTCTGTGATGGACTGGAGACCTGTCCAGGTGTTTCTGTGATGGACTGGAGACCTGTCCAGGTGTCTCTGTGATGGACTGGAGACCTGTCCAGGTGTCTCTGTGATGGACTGGAGACCTGTCCAGGTGTCTCTGTGATGGACTGGAGACCTGTCCAGGTGTCTCTGTGATGGACTGGAGACCTGTCCAGGTGTCTCTGTGATGGACTGGAGACCTGTCCAGGTGTCTCTGTGATGGACTGGAGACCTGTCCAGGTGTCTCTGTGATGGACTGGAGACCTGTCCAGGTGTCTCTGTGATGGACTGGAGACCTGTCCAGGTGTCTCTGTGATGGACTGGAGACCTGTCCAGGTGTCTCTGTGATGGACTAGAGACCTGTCCAGGTGTCTCTGTGATGGACTGGAGACCTGTCCAGGTGTCTCTGTGATGGACTAGAGACCTGTCCAGGTGTCTCTGTGATGGACTGGAGACCTGTCCAGGTGTCTCTGTGATGGACTGGAGACCTGTCCAGGTGTCTCTGTGATGGACTGGAGACCTGTCCAGGTGTCTCTGTGATGGACTGGAGACCTGTCCAGGTGTCTCTGTGATGGACTGGAGACCTGTCCAGGTGTCTCTGTGATGGACTGGAGACCTGTCCAGGTGTCTCTGTGATGGACTGGAGACCTGTCCAGGTGTCTCTGTGATGGACTGGAGACCTGTCCAGGTGTCTCTGTGATGGACTGGAGACCTGTCCAGGTGTTTCTGTGATGGACTGGAGACCTGTCCAGGTGTTTCTGTGATGGACTGGAGACCTGTCCAGGTGTTTCTGTGATGGACTGGAGACCTGTCCAGGTGTTTCTGTGATGGACTGGAGACCTGTCCAGGTGTCTCTGTGATGGACTGGAGACCTGTCCAGGTGTCTCTGTGATGGACTGGAGACCTGTCCAGGTGTTTCTGTGATGGACTGGAGACCTGTCCAGGTGTTTCTGTGATGGACTGGAGACCTGTCCAGGTGTTTCTGTGATGGACTGGAGACCTGTCCAGGTGTCTCTGTGATGGACTGGAGACCTGTCCAGGTGTTTCTGTGATGGACTGGAGACATGTCCAGGTGTCTCTGTGATGGACTGGAGACATGTCCAGGTGTCTCTGTGATGGACTGGAGACATGTCCAGGTGTCTCTGTGATGAACTGGAGACATGTCCAGGTGTCTCTGTGATGGACTGGAGACATGTCCAGGTGTCTCTGTGATGAACTGGAGACATGTCCAGGTGTCTCTGTGATGAACTGGAGACATGTCCAGGTGTCTCTGTGATGAACTGGAGACATGTCCAGGTGTCTCTGTGATGGACTGGAGACCTGTCCAGGTGTCTCTGTGATGGACTGGAGACCTGTCCAGGTGTCTCTGTGATGGACTGGAGACCTGTCCAGGTGTCTCTGTGATGGACTGGAGACCTGTCCAGGTGTCTCTGTGATGGACTGGAGACATGTCCAGGTGTTTCTGTGATGGACTGGAGACCTGTCCAGGTGTCTCTGTGATGGACTGGAGACCTGTCCAGGTGTTTCTGTGATGGACTGGAGACCTGTCCAGGTGTCTCTGTGATGGACTGGAGACCTGTCCAGGTGTCTCTGTGATGGACTGGAGACCTGTCCAGGTGTCTCTGTGATGGACTGGAGACCTGTCCAGGTGTCTCTGTGATGGACTGGAGACCTGTCCAGGTGTCTCTGTGATGGACTGGAGACCTGTCCAGGTGTCTCTGTGATGGACTGGAGACCTGTCCAGGTGTCTCTGTGATGGACTGGAGACCTGTCCAGGTGTCTCTGTGATGGACTGGAGACCTGTCCAGGTGTCTCTGTGATGAACTGGAGACCTGTCCAGGTGTCTCTGTGATGAACTGGAGACCTGTCCAGGTGTCTCTGTGATGAACTGGAGACATGTCCAGGTGTCTCTGTGATGGACTGGAGACCTGTCCAGGTGTCTCTGTGATGAACTGGAGACCTGTCCAGGTGTCTCTGTGATGAACTGGAGACCTGTCCAGGTGTCTCTGTGATGAACTGGAGACCTGTCCAGGTGTCTCTGTGATGAACTGGAGACCTGTCCAGGTGTCTCTGTGATGAACTGGAGACCTGTCCAGGTGTCTCTGTGATGAACTGGAGACCTGTCCAGGTGTCTCTGTGATGAACTGGAGACATGTCCAGGTGTCTCTGTGATGAACTGGAGACCTGTCCAGGTGTCTCTGTGATGGACTGGAGACCTGTCCAGGTGTCTCTGTGATGAACTGGAGACCTGTCCAGGTGTCTCTGTGATGAACTGGAGACCTGTCCAGGTGTCTCTGTGATGAACTGGAGACCTGTCCAGGTGTCTCTGTGATGAACTGGAGACCTGTCCAGGTGTCTCTGTGATGAACTGGAGACAT
>JBBPBX010090589.1:0-14085 GCA_038048925.1 Garcialebias charrua
TAACGCACTTTACATCAAACAGATCTCAAAGTGCTACAATGAAAAATAAAATCAAGATAAAAATAAGATTGTCAAGATAAAATCAAGATAAAATCTAGCACCATCACATTGAACACAGGGGCCCCACAAGGATGTGTGCTGAGCCCCCTTCTATTCACCCTGCTAACACACGACTGCACACCATCGTACAGCTCCAACCACTTCATCAAGTTTGCGGACGACACAACAGTGGTAGGTCTCATCAGCAACAACGATGAGACGGACTACAGGAACGAGGTGAGCCGCTTGGCCTTGTGGTGCGGACACAACAATCTCACTCTCAACGTGGAGAAGACAAAGGAGATTGTCGTGGACTTCAGGAAGAGGGATGCACAACATGCCCCTCTGACCATCAACAGCACCGCAGTGGAGAGAGTGGACAGCACCAAGTTCCTGGGAGTGCACGTCTCAAAGGACCTGTCCTGGAGCAGGAACACTGCAGCACTGGCGAAGAAGGCTCACCAGCGCCTCTACTTTCTCCGCAAGCTGAAAAGGGCTGGAGCTTCAACCTCCATCATGTGCACCTTCTACAGAGGTGCCATAGAAAGTGTCCTGACCAGCTGCATCACTGTGTGGTTTGGTGCATGCACTGCATCCTGCCGCAAGAGCCTCCAGCGCATCGTGAAAGCAGCTGAGAAGATCGTCGGCACCTCCTTGCCCTCACTGCAGGACTTACACAGCAAACGCCTCACTCGGAAAGCCCACTGCATGGCAGGTGATCCCACACACCCACTACACAGCCGCTTTAGACTGCTGCCATCAGGGAGGAGACTGAGGAGTCTCCAGGCTCGAACCAGCAGACTGAGAGACAGCTCTGTTCATCAGGCAGTCAGAATGCTAAACACTCTGCCTGCTCTGCCTCCCCTCCCATTTGAACTGCCTTAACACAAAAAACTTTCTCACACATTACCACTCAACACAAAGTTTTTAACACTGGACCCTGTGTCATCAAACGGGTTATTCACTAAACTCTCGGTCATGTACTCATTCAGTTTGCACTACTTCTCATATTTGCACTAATGTTTGTATTACATTACTGCCTATAGTCATACTACTGTTTACATTCACTGTTTACATTTATTAATACTGTTTACATTTATTACTACTGCTTTACATTTATTATTACTGTTTACATTTACACTACTTTTATCTACACTACTGCAGATACATATACAGCATTCTCTGACTAGCCTTATCTAAGGATGCCAAATGTGCCTTATGTGCCTTACTTCATATGCCACTTTGCCTATATACCAACATCAACTACCTCATACATATACTGTGTACATTAACTTATATGCTGCTGTGCCACTCTTTGCAAATGTCAATGCTAGAACCTTCAGTTTATTTTATAGATATACTTTTTATACTTTTTATACTACTATGTAAAAACTCAGGACAGTATTACACTTTTATTATTTCATTTTATGCTTATGTTCATTGGGTGTTTGGTGTTTCAGGGGTGTTTGGTGTTTCAGTGTTGGTGTAAATTTTCATACTTTTATACTATTATGAAAAACTCAGGACAGTGTTACACTTTTACTATTTTATGCTTATGTTTATTAAATGTTTTAGTGTTTAGTGTTTAGATGGTTACTGTTGCACCGAGGGACTGAGAGAAACACAATTTCGGTCCTGTGTATGTCCTGTACATATTGCAGTTCTGACAATAAAGTTGACTTTGACTTTGGTGAAACTTGGAATATTCACCTCTGCACAGAATGGCTCCACACTGCCATGTTGAAACTACGATCAGCTAGTATGAGGTCACCTGGAAGTGGTTTCAACAGCAAACCACAGTTTTCAATTATCCACTTGTCACTAGTCCTGCCACCCCATGCTTCGGACAGAAAAGACACTGAACCCTGCGGGGTGATGCCTATTAGGAATTTCACAGTGTTTGAATGTTTATAGTTTGTCCACGTCTGTGCACGTGCCAGTAAGTTTTTAGGCCTCTGAATAAAAACTTCGAAGCAGTCAATTATAACAACAGTTCTTTGTCCAAAATGTTTTCTAAATTCCAGGCATGGTTTTCCTCTGTTCATCACGCTGTGGCCACTACAGCACCTTTTTAAGACGTGCATATAAAAGCTGGATGACAAACAGAAATGTCCTGGAAACCGTTGAGGTAGAAGTTTGAAAGCGAAAAGTCAAGTCTTGGACAGGGCCGTTTAGTTTAAGACGCATCAGGATCATCAGAAATCGTTCGAATTGACCAAAATGAGTATTTAATTTAGGAACTGGTATGTATGCCTTTACATAATCAAATACTGTCATCAACATGAGGAATGATGGGAGGCCTGTGTAGTATCTTCCTTTGAAATTATTATTCTCAAAGCTTTTTACTTGAAAATTACTTAGCTGATTTCGTAATGTAATATTTTCTGTTCTTAATGACTGCAGTTCAAACTGAACCTGACTTTCAGAAACAGGTGTATATTCTGTACAGTCATTTGCACCCTCTTTGCTGCTGCTGCTGAACCGTGCACACTGGAACTGTTTACTCCACTTCAGGTTGGACGAAGTTCCTCATTGGTGTAGCCAAAACCTCAGATTCAGAGACTGCACCAAGTTCTAGGACAGCCTGCGCACACTGGAGATGTTCCTTTGAGCGAACTCTTTCTTTCACTCGTCTGTACCTATAATTAAGATAAACATAAATGTTTATACTGTATATGTATACAGATATATGTTTGCGTCTAGGTAATAAGACAACAACTTTTTTGCTGAAAAGATCACATTAATACAGCAGGTATTTTTACACGTTAAAAATTACATATTTATAACTATTCAAATATCAAAGTAACGATATGTTTTTAATTAATATTACAATCATTAAAAGTGACATTAATTTGTATACCTGTTCATCTTAGACTCCGATCTTTGATGTTCCTTAGCTGCTTTTCTGGGAGTCTGAGCACCAGTCAACTTCAATGTAGGAGCCCAGTCTGGGTTTGACCTGTCGTACATGTGTGCAGGCCGTCCTGAACAACATAAAAAATTTAACAGAAGCAATTATTCAAATGTTGGAAGTTATACCCAAAACATTACTTTTTAATGTAATATTTTCTGAACAGACACATTCCCAATGCTTTATTCACACATGAAAACAAAAGGGAACCAAAATCAAAACAATGACAATGTCGCAGTGTTCAAATATTATCTATTTGAAATATAATGTGTATGTATACATACACAGTGTACGTATATACAGTACATACAGCATTATATACTGTGTACTCTCAGCTCTGCATGTACATACTGTGAACTCTGTTACTGCCACATCAAATTTTAGCTCAAAAACTGTCAGTGATACAAACATTTTTGTTTCCAATATATTCAGGTAGCGATAGGGGCCATCTTAAATTGAATTATCCTAAAGCTTATCAGTTGTAAATGCTCGGGCCTAATAAAATGGTTGTAAAGGATTATGAGGAGGTCAATATTAATACTGACCTCTTTACCTTAATTAATTTACTTATTCAGATTGAATAGTAAATTCACGGATTCTTTTCTTTTTCAGTTCACCCAATATATCTGTGATCTCTATGATGGATAAATAAACAGAGCCATTAAGTGACAAAGACGTTAACTTAGCTTGGTATGCCAGGCGACACTACCATTTATTTAAAATAAATCAACTAAATTAACACCATTACACTTGATTGACATGATTTCACTTTCTTTCAAATTAAAACGTCAGCACACTTAAATTCAACACAACAGACATAAATACTAGATGTTAAACATATTTAGTCTGTGGCTCTTTAACTTAAAATAGTTTCCAGCTTAGATTGAGAGGGAAAAGAAATAGGAGGAAAGATTTAAGAAGAATTGGGAGCATGAGACCAAAGTGACACTTCTCATCCGACTTCTGCTAAAATCCAGGTACGTTTTGTAAACAGCTCTTTACCTTTCGACGACAGCCCGGTAAGAGGGAAGACCTTGTAGCTTTTCAGATGCACGGGTCCTTGTGGGAACCAGTACAGTACCTTCGAGCAGGGTATTCGTTTACGTTTCCAACGTCTCCTGGTTTCGCGTTGGTCATCAGAAAATATGTCAGCTCCTGGCCTCTGACTTCAAGATAAACTTATTCCAGGGAGGAATAATCAAAGTTTTTGAGCTTACGCTCGTTCGAAGTGGACCCATAACAACATGTTATCAGTCCCAGCTGGATGACGAGTCCTTAGCGCGTGACTGGTGGTCATTCAGCTCTTTGGGAAAATTCACATCTCTTTCTGAAGCTCCCAGAAACTCTGAAGCGTTTCCGCACAGTTAGAACTTAAAAGAGAATAAGAGAGGAGAGAAACTTGTCTCTTTTTCATTGGCCCACTTGTTATCACTATTCAAGGTGAAATTCAGCGCAGAGAAGGAAATTGTTTAGGAAAAGTATCTGAGTGGGAGACTTACAGACGCTAGATGAGAGTTTTAGCTTAAACTCGACAAAAACAATTTCAGTGTAAGTCAGTTTGACATTTTAGCTGAACTTTGACACCTTTTCACTTGCAGAAATGACACATTGATGTTTCACATTTAAAGAATAACAGCATATAACATATATCATGAAAATGGCAAAAGTTATTCTTTTGATCACATCAGCCTAAAATCAAAGATAGAAATAGTCTCTTTTGGTGACTAATGTTCTCAGAATACAGCTAATGGAATGATTTTGTGGTAAATGTCTTGCTTTACTGAGAGGTCAGTAAAGGTCATCACTGGACAGTTCAAAAACCTTAGTTTGACCCTGGGTAGGTCCACTACATCTCCCCCCTTTTGGAAGCCATCGCCAGTCCTTGGGGATGGGGTCCAACACGAAAGGAAACCTTGAACTGTCTTTGATCTTGAAGCAATCCAGTAAGTGGAAAAGAAAAATCAAAAATTATAATCCCATAAAGTTTTTGGAAATTCCATACTGTTCGGAGGTAATCCCATTGCGAAAAGCTTTTAATCCCTTGGAAAACTGAGTCTGTTAACTCTTGGAAAACAAAGTCTGTGATCCTTTGGAAAACAAAGTCTTATAATCCACAGCGGTAATTCCACAGCAGTAATTCCACAACGATTAGTTTTGTTGATTGATCAGCAACAATTGTTTTCATAATCAGCATGTAGAGGGGATCCCTCGATTGACGCAGAGGAGGCGACCCTTGGATGAAGGTTGAAGACCAAGCGTTGGAGCTGCAGGTCCCCACATCGAAGGTTGTTGGCTGGTTGGTTTCCAGTCAGTGCCACTCTGGTTCTATGTGTCATGCAATTATGTGGTTTTTTAGGTGGGCTTATGATTGGGATTTTACATTAGGCCCTACCTATATGCACCTGGTATGTAAGCTATCATGGTTTAGATCAGCTACAATTACCAATTAAGGGGTGGATCAATTCTGTAAAATTAGATATAGGGATTTGTACCTATAAAATTTTGGAGGGCTTCTGTAACGAAGGCCTCTAATTCCAAACTATTCCTCCATTCATTACTTAGTTTAGGTTAAACTAAAATAAAAATGAAATATAGTTTGATCTAAATGTCTGTTGTCTTTTAGACGAACGACGTAGGATTTGGTATTCCTAATAAATTTTGAAGTCTATGGCGAGACTCATCAAAATGAATAGATAATCTAGAATAGAAACGATCGAATCGGTTCAATTTAGAAATTATGAGACCAGTGTAGTTTATTGTACCTTGAGCAGCTTTAAACTACATTGACTCTTCAACGATTGAGATTTAACAAAACGAACTGCATGTTGGCATAGTTAAATCCATATCATTCATTAACCAATGTTAATACAAAACCTTTTTGGCTGGGAGTGTTCAGAACCAAACAATATCTCAACTAATGACAACAGTAATGACTAAACAACAAGGAAACAACGTTTCACTGCTTCGACACACTCTTGTCGTCAGATTCCAAAGTGCAACACACAAGAAAAACAGGTCTCAACTTTATGACCGAGGTCAAATTAAATCTCGTGGATTTAAACGGTTGTTAAGGTTAGTTTTTGTTGTGGGTTTTAGGCTTAGCGTTTCTAAGTTCAAATTGGACAATGCGACTTATAGGGTGGAAAATACGGTAGTTTAAACCTGATTAGTTTATTTACTAACTTGTGTTTGGACGACCTTATTATCCCATGAAGTCGGTGAGTTTGTGAGATCTTTGTCTTTTGTGGAGTCATTGAACGCCTTGTAAGGTTTGATCTGATTTCGATGTACCCATTTAGCAATTGGCTCTTTGCGGCCTTTGCTGATTTTGATTTCGTAGACGACTGAGGACACTTTAGCCGTTTACGCATTGGCCGGCCCTCCCCGGCTCTCCCAGCTTCTAACCCGGGTTCGGCGTCTTCGCATTTACCTTTTCCGCCCGGGATCCACCCTTGTTCTGGAACCATCTTCACCGTGGTTCTTATCGGGCCGAGCCCGACAGAGCTAGTTTCACGTCATGTACTGCTCTCATTTGATTCGTTGTTTGCAGCAGGGGCGGGACTCATTCAAACAACCTCAGCGCGAGGGTTGAATTTCATTCAAATTTAACTACAGAAACGAGAAACCCCTAAAACAATTGTTAGCTGAATTAGTGTTTCTGAGTTAAATTTTTGTTAATAACTGATCACAAATCAGCTTATGTTACAACGTAAATAACACGAAGCGCACACCCCTTTCCGCCTTTCAGCGCGACCTGAATGTCATTAAACAATAACTAATATTGTCTAACTGTTGCGCGCAGCCAGGGTTTTAAAATATAACGAATAATCTCTAACTTTTACGTGCAGCTAAAATGTCAACAAAAATTACAAATCAATGAAACAACTCACACTCAAAATGGACAAAATATACAGTGAAATGAACAAATACATTAGAACATGACAACATACGAAGACTCAGAATAGGGGTGGGCGATATATCGAATATACTCGATATATAGCAATATTTTAAATGTACGATGGTTAAAAGGGCTATATCGTGTATATCGAGGATCCTCCTGCTGTCGCACCGCGCGGGCTCCCACTCGCCCCCCTCCTTCCTGCAGGCTGCAGGAGGACGGAGCCGCGCGCGAGACTTTCAGCACAACATGTAAACACGGCAGCATGATGAAACGGCAGAACCAAGTGTTTTTACAGCTGCTGCTTCATTAAAACAAACCACGGGTCTGAGCTCATTTAGTCACGCGTGCACCGCAGAGAGAGGTGGAGACATTATTAAATCAGCATTTTATCATTTTCGCTAAAGATACGGTCCTTAGCGGCTAACAAGATGGCTAACGCGTTAGCCGTCTTCTTCCACAGCTGAGACTGACCGTGTCTTTAGCGATACAGCTGATTTAATAATGTCTCCACCTCTCGGTTCACATTTCTGAGTGGAGGCTGTCGTGATTTTACACAAGGATTCAATGCGACACTTTGTAGAACAACTTAGAGAACGTTTTGTGCCTTATGTAATGTCTGGCTGAGTCACAAGTTCTCAGGTTTGGAAAGTGACTTTCAACTCTAACTCCTCAGTCCTTTTGCCTGTTTGAGGGAAGACAGTAAAGTTTCCACAGGATAACGAGGCTCAGTCAGCCTGTGACACAGAGGCTTCACTGAACTCAGAGCACCAGCCTCACTGTCACTGTCCACTCCCTCATCTCTGCACACATTTTACTGGCCCGTGCAGCCACTTCAACATTTTTTCTCTTCCCTCGTTTCTGGTTGGGGCCCCCAGCTCCATCTCCTCTATGTATGGCTGCTCCTCTACACCAGCTCCTCTCACTTTTCTTTCCTGCACCTTTTATTTCTCCATGCACCTCCACCTCCGCTTTAAATAAAAAATAAATAAATTTCACATTATTGTCATCTGTGTATGTTTCCCATACTTGACAGACGAAATTGGTCTCTGCATTTAACCCAACCACCACCAGGTGGTGCAGTGAGCAGCCGTTGTCAGCGCCCGGGGAGCTGGGGAAATAGGTATGCACTCATAGACACCCCAAGGTGTGTAGTGGCCGGGGATCGAACTCGAGTGGGGGACCGGCCGCAGCCATGCACCACCCCTCCCCTCCCCCGCAGCGGTAGCGGGACCTGCCGCACCCCCCCCAGCCGCGGCAGGGGGACCAAGCGCGCGGGCTTCTCTCCTCTGCTCCTCTCCAGACACAGCTCTCTCAAGCAAGTAGCAGGCACGTAGAGTTCTGACTGAACTCCAACAGTAGCAGACTGAGTTCAGACACTATCCGTTCACAAAAAAAAAAAAAAAAAAACTTCCTTTGGGGGCGGGGCCCCCAAAAAAGCCGGGGCCCCAGGCTGAAGCCCAGGGAAGCCTGTGCAAAAATCCGGCCTTGCTTCTGAGGTAAATTGAACTAGACTTTAATAGAGGCTCTAATAAAAAAGTGAACCATCATCTAGTGGTCAAATATAAAAATCAAAAGTTTGGTAGCAAACGTACAAAGAAAAAATATTGCTGAAAGGAATGTGTTATTTTATATGAGATGAGATTAAAAAAGACAAAGCAAGGGTTATTATTCACAGCTAAACTGCTTTCATCTGGTGTGCATTTTCATGTGTGTGTTTAAATTTGACTTCTGTCCAAACCTGCGTCCACAAAGATCACAAGCAAATGCTTTCTGTCCTGTGTGGACTATCATGTGTGTTTTTAAATTTGACTTTTGTCCAAACCTTTGTCCACAAAGATCACAAGCAAATGCTTTCTGTCCTGTGTGGACTATCATGTGTTTCTTTAAATATGACTTTTGTCCAAACCTGTGTCCACAAAGATCACAAGCAAATGCTTTCTGTCCTGCATGGACTACCATGTGTGAGTTTAAAGTTGACTTTTGTCCAAACCTTTGTCCACAAAGATCACAAGCAAATGCTTTCTGTCCTGTGTGGACTATCATGTGTGAGTTTAAAGTTGACTTTGTCCAAACCTGTGTCCACAAAGATCACAAGCAAATGCTTTCTGTCCTGTGTGGACTATCATGTGTGTGTTTAAATTTGACTTCTGTCCAAACCTGCGTCCACAAAGATCACAAGCAAATGCTTTCTGTCCTGTGTGGACTATCATGTGTGTGTTTAAAGTTGACTTTTGTCCAAACCTTTGTCCACAAAGATCACAAGCAAATGTTTTCTGTCCTGTGTGGACTATCATGTGTTTCTTTAAATATGACTTTTGTCCAAACCTGTGTCCACAAAGATCACAAGCAAATGCTTTCTGTCCTGCGTGGACTACCATGTGTGAGTTTAAAATTGACTTTCGTCCAAACCTTTGTCCACAAAGATCACAAGCAAATGCTTTCTCTCCTGTGTGGACTACCATGTGTGAGTTTAAAGTTGACTTTCGTCCAAAACTTTGTCCACAAAGATCACAAGCAAATGCTTTCTCTCCTGTGTGGACTCTCATGTGCGAGTTTAAATGTGACTTTCGTCCAAACCTGCGTCCACAAAGATCACAAGCAAATGTTTTCTCTCCTGTGTGGACTCTCATGTGTGAGTTTAAATATGACTTTCGTGCAAACCTTTGTCCACAAAGATCAGAAGCAAATGCTTTCTCTCCTGTGTGGACTCTCATGTGTGTGTTTAAAGTTGACTTCTGTCCAAACCTGCGTCCACAAAGATCACAAGCAAATGCTTTCTGTCCTGTGTGCACTATCATGTGTTTATTTAGATTACCCTTTTGGTTAAATATTTTTCCACAGTCTTCACAACTAAATGAGTTCTGTCTTGACTGTTTTTTCTTGATTGAGCCTCCAGTTTTCTTCACTTCAAAACGTTCCTCGATAACCAAACAATTTGAAGACCCCTCTGACTGACTTGTTTTGTGAAATTGTTTCCCATGCTCAGTGAAGCTGCAAGATTTGTTGACAGTGTTTATGTCTGACTCAGGAGCTCTGCTCTCCTTCCAGTCTTTGTCACCGTCTTCAGGTTCTGACCCAGAGTCTGATAAGTCTTTTAGCTGAGAGTCAGAGTCCTTCACCTCATCACCTTCATCATCCTCACTGACTTCAGTCTCTGAAGAGCTGCAATCATCTCCATAAGTATTTAGATCTGGGTTCCTGGTAGTTTCTCCTTCTCCACAGTCCTCTCCACCAGTTGCTGCTTTCATCTGGTCAGCTGAGCTGCTGGTTGGAAGATCTTCCTCTTTTACTTGGTGCTGATGAAGCTGTAAAAACAGAGGTTTCTCTTCTTCTTCCTCATTCTTTAAAGGAACAGCAGTGAATGCAAACCCGGTGTCATCAGTCTCCTTTTTCACACAAAACTGCTCTCCCTCTTGACTGGTCCACAGTTCCTCCTCTTCCTCCTTTATGTTGAGGGTCTCTGGATCCTGTTGGTCCACACCAAGCATCCGTACTTCTTCTTTAATCAGCACCTTCTGCTGAACATCTGCAGGGACCACTGAAAACATGAACATCAGGCACAATTATAACTTTATATTCACACATACAGTGGTGCTTGAAAGTTTGTGAAGCCTTTAAAACTTTCTAAATTTCTGCATAAAAATGACCTAAAACATCATGAGATTTTCACACAAGTCCTAAAAGTAGATAAAAGAGAACCAAGTTAAACAAATGAGAAACATTTTTTATACTTGGGACGTTTATCGAGTTAAATGATCTAATATTACATGTTTTTTCCTGAGATTTCTCAAGCTGTTTGATCAATAATGCAATACCGTAGTTTCCTCCCTATATGTCACAGTTTTTTTTGCATAATTTACATGTCCTGCAATTTATAGGCTGAAGAGACATATTTATGGATTTTTTCCCCCCCATATTTATAAACCAGCAGCACGGTGGCTTTTTTTCCCCTGGAACTTTTCTGAATTTTCCATGTCCTGTATGACTGAGAATCTTCACCAGCTATTAATGATACAATCGGCTTGCCATGGTCTCCCCACCTTCGTTCTGCTCGCTGCTTGGACCAACTGTCAAACCAGCTGCACCACCCCAGCGAAATGCAGATAATTTGACCATTAAAGTGCATTTATTAAGCAATCGTTAGACTGAGACACACATTTGCTATAATTTCGAGCAAACAAACAATTGTTCAGGTGCTTTTATTGTTAAATTTCTCAGAAACGAGCAGCGTTCCTCCTCCTTTTTTCCTCCCTCTGCGCGCTCCCGCAGCACAGAGTCAGCAAAACCATTTTTGAAATTCAGCTGATTTGACCATTAAAGTGCATTTATTAAGCAAACGTTAAACCGAGACACACACTTACCAAAATTTCTAGGAAACAAATTATTGTTTGTAGGCGTTTATCGTGTTAAATTTGCACAGCAACTCGTCGCGTGCATGCATTTAATTATGCGTATCGGCTTTTGAAATACAGCTGATTTGACAGTCAAAGTGCATTTATTAAGGAAGCGTTAGACTGAGACACACATTTACTACAATTAATTTCTAGCAAACAATTATTTTTAAGTGTTAATCTTGTTAAATTCTTGTTAAAGTTCTCCCGTGCACGCTCCTGTGGGTGCAATTTGGCAGCCCATCAATTTTTAGCACAACACCGGCCCACATTTCCACACACAACTGCCAATGTGTCAGAACTCCTGCATACATTTCAAAGATAATAAATAAAAAAGCTTACAGTAAAATAATAAATAAATAAAAACAAGGGAAATGTATAATGTGTACAGTATTATTCACATTATCACGTTATAAAATTAGTCAAAATAACAGGATCAAAATGGTAAAAAGACAGTCCAATTTATTATCTAAAATAAATGATGGATGATTGTTCTTAGCTGGACAACAGAGAATAGGGTATATGCCACGGGTAGTGGTGACGTACTTCCGTTAAAATCTGGGCTCTACGCTACACTTCCGGTTCTGGTCGACAGCAGTTGTTTTTAGCGGTAGCTTCTAGAACTAGACCATGTAAAAGACACAAAAGGTAAATTATCTGCGAGCTACTGGTACAACAAGAGAGATTTGTTGTGTGCCGTTGTGTCCAGTGAATAGCAGGACAATAGAGCGCTTAGTGTTTTATATTTTAATGCCAGAGTTCGTGGCTAACCGAGTTAGCCTTAAAGCTAACACTCGGTTGTAGCCGGCGTTTTAAACCTCAGAATATTCAAGAGCCAGCATCAAACAGTGGTTAAAAATGAGCTGTACCTGCATTGTTCGAGTGGAATAATTGTCCCTTCCATGACCGGGGCTTTGGGAGAGAAGCAGCAGAGAGGACAGCGAGGAGGAGGAGAACACAGCTGCAGCTCAGTAAGAAACATGAATATGACTCGACTCCACATCCTGCACTTGTAGATTTAATGTTGGAGTCATGATGAGTGATTTAATAAAAGTTTGTAACTACATACTTTGAAAATAATATTCAGATTTTAACAGTTTTCTAATCTGTAAATATGTTTGTAAACTCCTAGTAACTTCAGGGCTGTTACACCTCTGAAATATTCTCTGCAGTTTCCTTTAATATGAAACCAGAACTGTTTCACTTCAATTAAACTTTTATTTCCTGAGATGTAATTATTTATTTTAAAGCATAACTCTCATAAAGAGTTCTCTGTTTGGTTTTTTACGTTATGTAGGTAAATATGAACACTTTTTTGTTTTTTCAGGTTTGCATCATCTGACCTCCTGATGTGTTTCTGACCCATGACTGCGCTGCTCTGCCATTCATGGTCGGTGTTCACCAAGAATGAGATGAGAGGAACTCCCCATCAAGTTCAAGTTGTGTTTATTTGTCATATACAGGTTAACACAGAGTTAACAGTACAATGAAGTGCTCAGGATGAGAAGAGCAGATTTGACTTGCTAAAAATCAAACTATACTAAAAGCATGCAAAGTGAAAAAGTAATTATAATATTCACAAAGTCCTGAAGAGAGACAGTAAACATGGTTGGATATACAGTAATGATGCAGCAGGATGAATTTGAATGAACTACTGTAAGTATTTCAAACTAGTAATACAGTACAAGCTAACATGCACATAGTTATATATATACAGTATATATATATACACTACACATAATCAACATTACACAGGTTGTGTGACAGGTTATTGCACAAGTAGTGACATTGAGATTGAATTATTAGTTATTACCAGTTGTTCAGTGTTATTTATTGATTATTTATCCACACCACCCCGTCAACCAATATCCTGCAGCCCGTTGAGTTCTTCCTGTTCTTAAATGACCTTGACCTTGGATGAAAGCAACGGGACCTTGCTGACCGGTACGGTGTCCATCAGTCCACGGTCAGGCGGATCATCACAGCAACTTTTTATTGACAGTACTCGGCTCAATTAGGACCCGATACCTGAAGAGCAGATGCATAAAAATCTACCTGCATACTTCAGGACTACTGTACCCTGACACTACAGTCACACTACTTACTACTTGTAAGAAAATAAAATGTTCAAAACATTCTGACTTTGTCTTCATATTATCACCCAAAAAAATGTGTATGTTGATTTAAGACAGGCTTAGAGTTCAGTTTTATTTTAGCCAGTTTATTAAAAACAAATTTGATGATGATGTTACATTACTGTAGAAAACGTTTGAGGCACAAGATTTAAACAGTTTATAGCATTACAGCTTCTGACTTTAAGTCACAGCTTCCTCGACAGCTAATGGAGATTTAAAAACATTAATCAGTCAGACAAAGGTAAGTGATGAAGCAGCTCTTCTGTTCAACCATCCACATGGATCACATGTCCTTCGTCATCAGTGGAGCAACTTGTTTGTATTTGATCTCGGCTCACAAACATCCAGGCTGGACCAGCTGGCTCCCTCCTCATCATCATCACTACGGTGTCCTGTCCAGTGAAAGAAAACATCTCTTATTAAGAGCTGCTATAAACAGTGAGATTCACAAAACCATATAGCAGATATGTGTTGAATATAAAGAGTTTATATTGTCTGATATTTAACTTCAACTCAAGTTTTGTACACAAACTTGAATTAAAATAATTAAATTAAAATAACTTGTGTTTCTAAATCTGGTCTAAATCTCCTGCCTCCTTGTTTGAAACTGAACTGTCAGGTGGCTTTGACTCAAACAGTGGGGCTTCTGCTGCTCCTCATGGACTGTAAACACTCAGCCCTGACTTCTCCTGCCTCCTTGTTTGAAAC
>JBBPBX010090590.1:0-11654 GCA_038048925.1 Garcialebias charrua
GGCGTGTTTCACTGGGGAGATGGTGGGCTGTCCATGTCTTCCTCCTGGCTTGCTGCAGTAGGACTGGATGGCCTCTCGTCCGCTGGGATGTCCAAGGCCTCCTCCTGGCTTGCTGCAGGAGGACTGGATGGCCTTTCAGCTGGTGCACCAGCAGATCCTGGAGGCGGTGCTGTGACCTTTGTAAAATATTGCAGCATGCTGCTCTGCACCTTTTCAAGCTTTTTATCATCCAGGATCTGCTGATAACACGCAACTTCATTGAGGACACCCCGACGGACCTTGGCGAACCTCTCACAGTCGGAGTCCTGCTTCTCCACCCTCGCCAGGAAGTTGTGGAGATCCTGAAAGGCCAGCACCATCTCCTGCCTGGTGAAGGTCGGAGGAATGACCTCCACCTCCTCCTCCTCCTCCACTTCCTCATCCGGGACGTGCCTGTCGAGCTGAATCAGGTCGTCTGGGGACAGGTCCTCTCCTGATGCACCCAGCAGGTGTTCGATATCGTCCTGGTCCATTTCGAGCTCCAGTGACCTGCCCATCCTCACAACATCCTCGATTACACGGTCCACCTCCTGGGAATCGTGTACCCCCTGAACAAGCTCTGGACAGAGCTTCTTCCAGACTCCGCTCAAGTTCTGTCCAGTAACACGATGCCAGGAGTGGCCAATGTTGTGCACAGCATCGAGGATGTTGTACTTACGCCAGAAGTCTTTCAGCGTGAGTGTCTGAGAGTTCTCCGTTGCCTCCAAAGCGGCACGGATGACTCGCTGCAGGTAGTACGCCTTAAACGTACTAATAACCCCCTGGTCCATTGGCTGGATCAAAGAGGTGGTATTGGGAGGCAGGTACACCACCTTCACATGCCTGTCCAACTCGGTGAGAGCAGGGGGGTGTCCTGGAGCGTTGTCCAAGACCAGCAGGACTTTAAAGGCAATCTTCTGGTCATTGCAAAAACGCTTCACTTCTGGAACAAAGTTGTTGGTGAACCAATTTTTAAAAACTTCCAGCGTCACCCAAGCCTTTTTATTAGACGCCCAATAAACAGGAAGTGTAGATTTATCAACATTTTTGAAGGGCCTGGGTTTATTAAATTGGTACACCAACAACGGCTTGAGTTTGCAATCACCCGAAGCATTGCCCCCCACCAGCAAGGTCAAACGCTCCTTGCCGACCTTGTGGCCGGGTGCGGTTCGTTCTTCCCTACTGATGTAGGTCCTGTCTGGCAAACGCTTCCAGAACAGCCCTGTCTCATCCACATTGAAGACTTGCTGCGCAGTGTACCCGCCATCCCTGATGATCTCAGCCAGTTCTGCTGGGAATGCCTCAGCTGCCTCGTGGTCAGCGCTTGCTGCCTCTCCTGTTTAAATGCACACAAAATGACATGGTTAAGCTGTTGTAACACACTGTAATAAAATGAAAAAAAAAAATATTCGTTAGTCGAGGACTACCTGTACTGTATGCATTACAGTATTAAAAAAGAAAAATGAGAAATTAAAGTGCTCACCCTGCACTCTGATGTTGTGGAAGTTGTTTCTCTTCCTAAACCGATCAAACCATCCTTTGGAGGCATTAAACTCCCCTGATGTGCTGCTCGAAGTCCCTCCTCCAGCGCTTTGGGAGGACGTCCCTTCACCCGGATCGCTCTGAGAGGACGTCCCTTCACCCGGATCGCTCTGAGAGGACGTCCCTTCACCCAGATCGCTCTGGGAGGACGACCCTTGACCCGGATCACTCTGTGCAGCCCCCTGCCCCCCCGCACCCCCCTGCTCCCCTGCACCTACCCCAGTCACCCCTAGTTCCTGCAGCCTGTCATAAATCATCTTTGCCTTTTCACAAATGACAGACATCCCAACTGGTATTCTGCGCTGTGTGTTGTCCTCCAGCCAGAGGACAAGCAACCTTTCCATCTCGACTATTCTCCCCGTCCTTTGCTTGGTAATGATGGTGGACTTCATGGGGGCTGAAGCACGCACCTGCTGCAAAATGCGTTCTTTGTCCGCCATTATTGTCCCCACAGTTGACCTCGGCAACCCTAGCGCCTCTCCAATTTTAGAGGGAGTCATGCCCTGATCTGCCATTTTTATTATTTTTGCCTTCGTCTCCAGCGTTATGGTACGACGAGGTTTTTTCCCCTGTGCCGCGTCCGCGGACTTTGCAGGTCTCTTCGGAGCCATTCTTGTTCAAGCTAAGGTGCTAATTCCTAAGGAGCAAAAATTAAAATTAATGCTAACGTTCAAAAATGAATGCTGACGTTTGCTTTCGTCTAAAAATATTTTTTCATTTAGTACTGGACCGTACCTGCCCGTTCGATGACCCGTGGACAACTCCTGTCGTTCTCGTCACAATTAGCTAACGTGCTAACTCCTAAGGAGCAAAAATTAAAATTAATGCTAACGTTCAAAAATGAATGCTGACGTTTGCTTTCGTCTAAAAACATTTTTTCATTTAGTACTGGGCCGTACCTGCCCGTTCGATGACCCGTGGACAACTCGTGTCGTCGTCGCGTCGACTATTAGCTAAATGCTAACTCCTATGGAGCACAAATTAAAATTAATTCTAACGTGTGCTAACGTTGGCTTTAGTCTAAAACTGATATAAATTTACTGTAAATGTACTGTACCTGCTCGTAGGTTCTTCGTACGTTTTTTTTTCTCGTGTTCTTCGTTCGTGTTCTTCGTTCGTGTTCGCTGTTCGTAACTGTCTTCTACCATCAATCACCGTGGAAAACCACGAGGCACAAAATGGCCGCAGCCCTTTAAATAGTTACCGCTTTACCTGTACGGATCCCTCCGCCGCCAGCTGCACTGCGGCTGTGTGTACATCCGCCAGAAGCCCAGCCCCCCCTCTCGCTGGCGGTACTTTTCCACTGCCATGCGCAGTGTCACGCCCATGCCCAACCAGCAACAGCCAAAGGCAATCCCCTCCCCCACCTCGCCGATTGCCGTTTTGTGACGCAGTTTCGCCGTAGCTCGATTATATACCTGTAATGGGGCTCGTTCGTAGGTCGTGTGCCGTAGGTCGATTATATATTTTTAACTTGGTTCGTTCGTAGGTCACATATTTTCTGCCGTACGTCGATGGTATTCTTCTACTTTAACTCGTTCGTAGGTCCCGTGGTTCGCAGGTCGATGGAGTCGTAGGTCGGGGGTTTCCTGTACTGTTCCCAAAGACAATACTTTTTTCTTCTGCCATCTGAGAACCAGGGAGGCCCCAGTTTTAAAGGGCTACGCTTACACTCATAGAATCTAAGGTTACAATACGTAACCAACGTTCTATTTCGTGTAAGCTGTCACCCTTTAAAAGCTATGCTTTGTTGGGTTAAGGCGGAGCAGGATATAGTCATGCCTCACTAGGTCTGATAACACACCCTGACATCCGTCAAAAAGACCTCAATAGCATAACGATGTACCAAGGTGCATAATAAGCAGGTGAGAAACCTCAAAACCTTAACTGGGGCGGTCGTGGTGTAGTGGTAATGGCAGTCGTCTCCCGATCGGAAAGTTGGCGGTTCGACTCCCGGGACCCGCACCATGTGTCGTTGTGTCCTTGGGCAAGACACTTAACCCTGAGTTGCTCCCGGTAGGACTGGAAAGCACCTTGCATGGTAGTCTGCCGCCACCGGTTTATGAATGTGTGTAGCATTCAATATATGTGTAGCACTTTGAGATTTTCAGTAATGAAAAGTGCGTTATAAATTGAATTAATTATTATTATTATTATTAATAGATTTATTCAGAACAGACCAGAAATATAATCAAAGATTAACCTGATTGAAGGTGGTTTAACCAAAAAACAATACCCTTCAATAAAGATAGAGGCAAACTGTGTCAATTCATCAATAATTTATTGATGTTGAAAAAGGAACAATCACTCCGCCACAGTCCTAAGAACAGGATACATCAGAGAAGAACTGGATACATCCTGCAAATAAAAACGGACAAAAGGGGTAGGGGACGGCCATGAGGCGGCAGAGCAGATATCCTACACAGAAAGGCTCTTGTTAAGAGCTGCTGAAGCCGCCATCGCTCTGGTGGAGTGACCTTTAATGCCATCAGGAGGCGGAAGGCCGGAGGAGGTTTAGGCCTGCGATATTGCCTCACACAACCAGTGTGTTAGCCTCTGAGAGGTCAAAGGTTGACCCTGAGATTGTTTCCTGAAATGTATAAACAATCTATCAGACATACGCACCGCTGCTGTGCGAGCCACATAACACTTAAGTGCTCTGACTGGGCAGAGCAGATGAAGCTGTCTCTCCTCTTCATTACCATGAGGGAGGAGACAAAACCCGTCAAGATTAACGATACAAGACCTAAAAGCACTTGTTATGCTCTTGGGGATAAAAGCAGGATTCGGTCGAAGTTCAGCTGAGCTTCCATCCCCTTGAATCTTTAAAAGGGAAGGAGAAACCGACAGGCCTGCCATATCACTTACTCTTTTCACTGATGTTAACGCCAACAACAGTGCTGTCTTAAAAGACAAAAAAATAAGAGAAATTTGGTCAATCGGCTCAAAAGGTTCCTTAATTAATGCACTCAGTACAGTAATTAGGTTCCATTGAGGGGCCAGTGAATGAGAGATTGGCCTCAAATGACGTGTACCCTTCAGAAAAAGTTTCATCAGGGGATATTAAACACTGTCCTGTCATTAAAACCTTCGTGACAAGACAAAATTGCAGCAGCATAAATCTTAATTGTGCTGAAAGCCAAATTCCTGTCCAGTAGCAGCTGTAGGAAAGACAAAATGGACTCTAGAGAGCATGAAGAAGGATCTACATTCTTATCCAGGCACCATTGCTGAAAAGCAGACCATTTTGATGCGTAAACAGTCATCGTAGACTGAGCACGTGATCCCTGAATAGTACGAATAACATCTTTAGAAAACCCAAGATTTTCTAAGCGCTTACGTTCAGTAACCAAATCTGCAGATGTTGACCTACCACAGGGAAACTCTTTATCACTCATCCTACCTGTAGAAGAGCATCGTCTCTCCAGGGGAGCCCCCACGATTTCACTGCCAGCTGTTGCAGCACTAGAAACCTTGGTGCGTTCATGCGCTCTGGAGCAATCAGGATCATTGACAACTTTTCCTCCCTCACTCTCTCTAGGACTGCTGGCAGCAGTGAGGTTGGAGGAAAAGCATAAATCAGAGTTTTTGGCCACGGTCTGTGGGCAAAAGCGTCCACTCCCAGTGGGGGAGCGTCCAGGGGACTTAAGGAGAAGAACAGGGGACACTGAGCGCTCTCGCGAGACGCCATCAGGTCCACTTCCGCTCTGCCGAATCTGCTCCAAATCTGAGATATTATTTCGGGATGCAGAGCCCAATTTCTGTCTAGCGGCCCCCCGTGGGACATAATATCTGCTCCTTTGTTTTGCAAGCCGGGGATGTAAGCTGCTTTCAACGATTTTAGGTGAACGCGAGCCCAACAGAGCAGCTCTCTGGCCACGCCCAGCAGCTGGAGTGATCTGATTCGGCCCTGGCGATTTATGAATGCTGCCATGGCTCTGTTGTCTGTGTGAACTAACACGTTCTGATCCCTGAGCATATGAACAAAATGTTTGAGAACTTTGTGAACTGACATAAGTTCCAAGACGTTTATGTGAAGAGACGTGCCCGCCGGCCACATCCCACCCACTGAATGTGACAGATACGTCCTACCCCAACCGTGAAGACCGCCTCATGTGACGTCACTAAGCTCAGGGGAACTCCCTCCAATAGGATGCAGGGGTTCCCCCAGAAGGCTAGATCTGCTCTCACCGACTGTGGTACCGTAATCCAACTCCATTTGTGGTGAACCGGGTCGAGTTTCAGACGAATAAACCAACGTTGCAGACTGCGTATGGGTAGTAGATCTAACCTGACCACTGTGTGAGCTGCAGCCATGGTTCCTAACAGCCTCATGACAGTCAGAGATGTTACTGTCCTGCCAGACTGAACACGTTGGAGCAATGACATCAGCGAGTCCCTCCTCTGCTCTGACAAGACAGCTGTCATGCTGACTGAGCAGAGATTCACCCTTAGAAAAATGATTTTCTGAGCTGGAATCACAGCACATTTTTCCAGTTTATTGTGAACCCCAGCTGTGACAGAAGATTCACCAGTACAGACGTTTGTGCTTCCGCCTCTGCCCTGCAACGGGACAGGAGAAGAATGTTGTCCAGATAGAATAATATTCTCATGCCTCTTGAACGAAGTGGGTGCAGCGCCGCCTCGATGATCTTGCTGAAAGTGCGGGGCGCAAGCGCGTACCCGAACGGGACTCGATTGAATTTGTGACAAACACCTTGAAATGCAAACCTGAGATATTTCCTGTGTTTCTTTATCACAGGCACATGGAAATATGCATCTTCCTAGTCTATTGAAACAAACCATTCCCCGTGTGTCACGTACTTCAGTGCACGTTTTATTGTGAGCATGTGAAAGGGACGAGTTACGATGTACCTGTTGAAAACTGACAGGTCCAGAATCGGTCTGTAACCCTCCGGTTTCTTTGGAACTAGGAAATACTTTAAATAGAACCCGGTTTCCTCCCCCCCTGAGGGAACTTTGGAAATTGCGTTTTTTAATAATAACTCCTTCAGCTCCGACTGGAGAATTATTCCTTGTTCTGGGGACTACAGTTTTGTTTCTAGTACTCCGTTGAATTTTGGAGGCATCGCCGCAAACTGTAGAGTATAACAGTTGCGGATTGTTTTTTCCAACCAGCTGTTCAGCGTGCATGTGTTTAACCACACCACGTTGTGAGCTGTCAGAGGAGAAGCATGTGTGTTTTGAAGTGAAGGAGAAGATACCCTGGCCTCTACTGCCACCTTGCGGATTTTGTCCGCAACAGTCCATGGGAGGCTGGACATGAAAGGGCTGTTTGTCGGCTGATGCGTCACGGTTCAAACCTGTGCATGTTTCTGCTCGAAGTGTAGCATGAGGAGGTGAAAACGTCCTGGTTGAAACAGGCTCACGAGTTTTAACAGAAAGAAGACGAGCAGACAGGACTCTGCTTTGTTTAAAAAGTTTACCACTCTTTGTTCTCAGATATTTGTCAGAGCGCACCTTCTCCGTCGTGTGGGGAGGAGAGGCTGCTGAGTTCACCCAGAGTTTGCTGCTAGCAGATGCACCTGTAGCTACATGGCGGTCTACTGTTTGATCACAGAAACTCATTTTCACCTTCTGGTTGCTTGTAAAAACCTGATTTGAAACAACCTCAGAACTTACTTGTGGAGATGTGTCAGTAGAAACAGATGAATTCACATGTGAATAAGACACTCTGTTTTTTGAGACAGTAATTTTATTGCTCTCACCAAAAACACTGCCATCAAAACCCAACACAGCTCCGGCGCCCCATCATTTTTTTAAATGTCTCTTCCTCATGTCCTGGGTCTGGCCCGGCCATGAGGGCTGCCTGCCTCTGCCACGGGGGGGTCCGGGTCTCTGGAAGTGAGGCAGTTGGCCCCTTGCAGGTGCTGGTGGTGCTGGCACAGCAAACGTGGCTGCAGGCGATGCCCGCCTTTGATGCTGGCGGAACGATCTGGCTTGGTCCCGGTACCGGACAGGCCCACGAGCCGAGCGGGGGTCTGGTCTCTGAGGGGTCACATGCTTCTGGACCTGCTCCAGCGCCTCCGACGAGGACTGGAACCGGTTAAAAACGTTCTTAAAGTTGGGTCCGAACAATCCATCAGGAGACAAGGGCCCCTCGAGCAGCTGCCGTTTCACCTCATCTGGGATAGCTGGAGAAAGCTTCAGCCAGAGCTGTCGCTGGAGGAGAGTGGCCCACGCTGAGATGTGCGCTGAGCATGTAGCCGGTGCCGCGCATTAATTTGTAATAATGTCTGCCGCCTTCCTGAGGTTGTCATCTGCGGTCTGGCGTGAGATGAACATGGCAAACATTATTCGTAGCAGCCCCCACCTGTGATGAGCATTGGTGTATTTTGTCGGTCAGCTTGCCCTTGAGCTGGTCGTTGGTTGTCGGTGGGGTGATTCGGGTGCCCACATGTTTCGCCACCTTGACGCCAAACATCGCAGACAGTGCAGGCTTCAGGGGTGGCACGGTGGGGAAGGACTGGTCCGTGACGCCCAGGACTTTGGTGATCTGCGCGTATGAGGAAACTGGCGCCTTCAGTTTTAGCGGCTCGCTGGCTGTGCTCTGGAGCAGGGCTGAGACGTCAGCGATGCACGGCCGGATTGTGTCCTGGTGCCCACTGCCCTGCGTGTCGAATCTTCCTGCCAGCAGGGGTGAAGAAGTGGCCTGGGCAGCCACCACAGGCACCTCCAAACCGCAGACTTCTGCGGACTGTTTGATGATCTCTGGGAGCGTGCTGAGGAGGGAGATGTGTACGCTCGGTGTGGTCTCCGGCGGAGTCGCCGGACGTCCATCTGGCGAGGATGCTCTGCTGTGTGTTGAGCCAGCGGTGGAACGTGGGGGCTGCACTGGGTCCCTACCTCCGAAGCAGGCTGGACCGCGGTGGCTGACAGGTTCCGCTCTTTCGGTGGGAGGGTGGGACGGCTCCACACCTTCACGTGGACAGGTGGGAGCCCCGCCGCTAGCACTCTCTGCACCGGAGAGTAACGGTGAAGCGGGTACAGCGTCACCACAAGGTGACGCAGCCTCGTCACAGCTAGCTGCCTCCAAGGGAGACGTGAGCGAGTTCAGCTCGTCCATCAATTCCTTGATACTCACGTCTCCCCTCGGCTGACACTCTACAACCACCAGGCTGAAGAGGTTGAACCGGCGATCTCTCTCCTCCTCTGATAAAAAGCTACACGCGGGGCATGAGAGCTGTGGTTCCATAGCCTGCTGAGCGTGGGCAGCTCCCAAGCAAGCCTCGCATAATGCGGGTCGGATGATAAAATGTACCCTGCCACACACGTGGGGCAGGGCTTGAAGGTGGTCCTAAAATGGGACATAGTTGAGTCTTTCTTGTTGTACGAGTTCGTGAAGAAAAGATGGAAACAGTATAATGGTCCACGGGTGATTTTATAGTGGACCACAGGGCGGGCCCACAGCAGGTGGGCGTGGACTACAAGTCTTCAATGTTGGCCCGAAGTGCGAGGGATAAACCCAACAAAGCGTAGCTTTTAAAAGGCGGCAGGTTACACGAAATAGAACAGGTCTAAGTAAAGTGCAGCACAGTAATACTTAGCATCCATAGCTTCAACAACATAATTAAAAACCTTTAGCGAAGCAGTCCTTGTTGTTCCCTGAAGCCAAACTGGAGGGATGATAAAATATTAAAAGAGTCCAAATACTTCTTGACTTGAGTATTTATCAGTTTTTCTAAAACCTTAGCTCAAATAGAGTTTGGAGATCGGTCAATAATTGTTCAGAATAGTGGGGTCTCCTCCCTTCATGAATGGTAGCACCAAAGCTGTTTTCCAAGCATCTGGGACAGTGTTATGTTGTATAGACAAATAAAAAATGTATGACACCAGTTCTGCTATAATTTGTGCAGCTAAACTTAAGAAATAAGGAGGGTGGTCATCAGGGCCTGCAGATTTTGTAGTATCCAGATGTTTTAGGAGTTTGGTAACCTCACTGACAGAGAACGGTGACAAAGAGAATGTATAGTTTACTGACGTCTGACATGCCCATTAAGGAGTACCGGTAATTATCATTTTATCTTTTAACTTTTCACCAATTCAATCCACTTTAGTCTACAAAACAATGGCTATCTCTTTGTGAATTTTGCATACGGTATACAGTATTGAGCTAAACTTTGGTGTTGTAGTAGATGAGAGTCATTTACAACCCATAAGCACTAATAAATCACAAGAGACCAAAATGCCGACAACGCTGTCATTTCTCAAATTCTTAGTGTTAAACTCTGGCATGAATGGCAGCAGGCGATATGCATTCCTTTAAAGATTGCTAGTCCTTTAATTGAGACCCCGTCACTTATGAGCTCCAGTCTGGATTCACTGCTGTGGTCAACATCTGTAAACCACGTCTGCCACTGCAGTGCTGTGAGCAGCGATGATTAGGCTGGAAATCCCAGTTTAAAGGCCTTATTGTGCAAACTAACTGCCTGATGTGGCTTCACAGACAAACATTCACACATTCTTATGGGCACACTGCTTACTTTTAGGTGGTCATTTTTCCATCAAAAATGAATCATGCAGGATGATCAGAAAGGAAACTGAAACAGTCATTAAACAGCATGGGAACAGGGCAGTGGCAATGTATGAAAATACAAACATATTCTTTATATTGGGGAATATTTTCTTTTATTAAAACTTCAAAATACAGGTAGTCCCCGACTTACTATGGAGTTCCGTTCCTGCGCGTCGTCGTAAAGCAAATTTCGACGTAAGTCGGAACATACGTAAATAATTCACCTTATACGTACAGTACTGTATTTTACCAAGCACTTAGCCTATCCTAACACAGTACCCTACATAATTATCAAAAAACACATACATTTGGGAGACATAATGAAGGGAAAAAAGAGTTAATTTCCTACTGGGATGCTGTGGTGAAGCCGTCCGTCCCTCCTCCATATTCTCTATTGCGTTTACGAAGTAAAACCGCCGTCCAGCTCGGTCCATCTACCGTATTCCGTTCCGTTTACGACGTAAAACAGGGTTCACAGTACAGTTTTGTTTTGTTTTTTGAATGTCCAGAGGACCAGACTTAGCTTTTGTAGAGAGTAATGTGTAGCATTCCTCCGCAGCTACGTTAATAACGTAAAACCGGAAACTGCGTAACTAGAGACCGTCGTAAGTCGAGGACTACCTGTATACACTAAACCTTTCTTTAAACTTCAATGTTGTGGATTCCATGGGATTCTATGGGTTGCTGGTGTCTGCCCTGAAAAGCAGAATTGAAAGTGAACATGACTGTGGGGGGAATTAAGGATTCCTGTTAAAAGGACGAGTGAAAAAATACAAGTACCGGTAGGTGAAAATGGATGGAGAGTTAGGAAACCCAGGCTGACTAAATGAAGTTTATAGATGACGTGTGGAAATCTACTGTAATGTTGTTACTTTATTAAAGAAGATCATCTGGAATGATCATTCTGGGGGGGGGAAATGGCTGAACATTCACAGCAAAGTTTGTGCAACGTTTGACAAACAATGTGTCACGATTCACCTATCCTCGTCTCTTACAACCTCCAAACTCAGCCAGAATATCATGTTTGGAGATATTAATACAACCCAAATGCAAAATCAAAAACTCAAAAGACTCAAAGATAAAATACAACTAATTTATTTACAAAAAGCAAAAACAAAGAGCTGACATTGCAGCAAAAATGCTCATAACCAAATTCACTAGAAAACTCGAGAAGCTCGGAAGAAAAAAAAGAACATGAGTTTGTAAAAGCAAAATGCATGGACACCAATGAGAGGAAGAACAGGCTTGAAAGGGAAAGTAATGAGAGAGAACTGACAACACCTGGGGGATCAGGTGAGAGTGAGAGAGGAAGGAGCTGACTACATGAGGGGAAAACCACTGCAGAAGCTGAAACACAAATAAAACTAAATCACAGAAAATTAAATAAAAAACACACAACATATTTACCACCCAGAGTTTATTAGGATCATAGCTCAAACGATTTTTTAAAAATCAACTAATGCACATTTTCAGGATAAAATTTCAAGGTTTTTTTGTGGGTGAGTGATGGCGCAGTGGTTAGAGACGGTGGGCCTGTGATCAGAAGATCGCCAGTTCA
>JBBPBX010090591.1:0-14085 GCA_038048925.1 Garcialebias charrua
TTTTGTAGAACTTGAAAAATGCCGTTAAGTTGTGTCGCTTTTGGGTGTTCTAATATCGCCAGTGAACACGTGAGCCTTTTCACTTTCCCAAAAGATGAAAAACTTTGTCAAGAAATCTCAGAGTCCACCTCGCTCCCTGAACGGTAAAGCTTGATAAATACAGCTGCAGACCTACATTACAAACAGCTGTTTCTTGTTCATCACTCCAACTAACTTCGGCTTCCCAAACTGAAGACAAATCGCTCAATTTTTTTTTTACTTAAATTGCTTAATTCCTCGGTTTATATATTCACTGCTATTTGTTATTTACAATGTGCGTTCTTGCCATTACGTCATAAAAATGCGTCGGCGTTTGACCCCTCCTTTCTCCACCCGAAAACTGCGACGCACTGCAGAGTTACGTTTTATTAAAAAATACTTTTATATATTAATTCTTCGAAGCATCTGTGTACAAAAAAAAAAAAATCAAAGCAGAGTAGCTCCTCTTTCTAAAAATGTCTATCTTAGCATATTGTCACAATACCTTTAAGCCCAGTCTTAAAACTGGACAATGTGTCAGTCTTTTACGCACAGAATTTGGAAGTTGGTTCCACGTTTCTGTTGATGAAAATGAAAGCAACATATATAATGTATAAATGCAGCATTAAGAATTGTGAACTCGTGGTGAGCTGAATCAACCTTTTGGTGCTGATGTTGATTTTCTGTCCCTGCTGAAACACTGAGTTCAGTTTCTAACTGAGAACTGTCAGGTGTCATCCTAACAGAAACCCAGGTGCTGGCCTCTCTCTGACTCTTTACAGGATGATGTTACAACTCAGGCTGCTGGACGCAGAGCAGGATAAAAAGCAACCAGGTGGCTTCAAGATAAACAAACTTGCACATACGTAGTGTGAAAAGTGAGAGCAGTCGTGTTAATCTGTATTTACCTTTCGATTTGGCCCCGCTGTGTCCATTGATGGTGGATCCCACTGAATCCTTCCGGATCCGTTTGCTCGGAGGTCGCACGCTCGACCTGAGAAAATGATGCTGGTCGTGACACGCAGGGGCGGGTTCCGTTGAGGTGTTGGGCTGCTGGTTCGAGTCCAGCCCGGTCCGGTTCGGCGGAGATCCGGGGAGCCCCGGCGGGTCTGATGGATGAAGTGTGTCTCCCTTTGTGCTGCGCTCCTCGCTCGCCTCCTCCTCCTCCTCCTCGTCGTCGTCGCAGGCTTCGGGCTTTCTGGACGGGTTCTGCCTCTCGTCGACACCGACCCCCTCCCTGGAGCCCGGTGTCATGCTGCCATTCGTGTGGGGGGTGAAAATGTGTCACGTTTAGGAAGCAAAGCTGCGAGTAACATGAACTTCCAAACACGACGTTTACAGTCTCTCAAACATGGCCGCCGCTGTTTGTTTCAAATCCCCTCTCCAGTCCCGTCAAAACAACACCAAATACACACATTTAACCAACTGGGATGCAGCGAATTAAACAAGCGGAACAGTTTGCAGACTGTCCTCAATAAGTGTTTAGTGTCAAACGGGCAAAAAAAACACCGTAATAATTTAAAGTAAATTCAAAAGCGAGCGCTTTACAGTTTAGCGCCCTGCTGCAGGAACGACAAGAACCCGCTCGCTGCGTTAAACCTCCAGTAAAGTGTTGGTTTCGAACACATTTTTACCCGTTTTCGAGCTCTTCCGAGGCAGGGGACGTCTTCTTTCTCTTCACCATGAGTCCTGCCGCTTTCACATGTAAACACTGGTCGGATTGAACATACTACAAGCCGAAGCCGAGCTGATCCGCTCTGCCCTCTCCTCTCTCCGGCTCCGACTGAGCCCAACTCTGCGCAGTTCAACTGTTTTCTGTCAGCAACATTACTCAATACCTCTGTTCAACTACAAATAAAACTATAAATCAACACTTATATATATGAAACACTCACTACCTGCAGCGGGGAAATAAAACACCAAACTCCCAGCCTGTTGAGTTCATTTGAATTGATGCGTATAGATAGTTTTATTGACCCAAATAGACTTTTACGTCACCATCACCATCAGAAATGATCTCTGTAAATGTAATCTAAAAAAGCTAAATCTGGTCCTCTGGACATTTTTTTAACCTGGATTATTGAGCATGCATCAGGGTCTGCAAATGTAAGTTATTCCAAACACATCAGCTGCAATTGTAAGGCTTTGTGGAAACACTCGCCTATATTGACCATGTGCAATTATAACAGTGATGTAAAGTATAAAAGCGCAGTTTTTATTACTATATGTGGCCTACTGATATCCTGATTTATAGTTATTCATTAATCATCAGAAGAAGAGCAACGCAAAGTGATGGCAATAAGAAAGTTCATGACATTTTTTCTAAAATTAAAACATGAGTGAAAATGGATTGAGAAACATTTCCCAACAACATTTTGTTCTCATACCCTAGAAAACATTTACACTCTTTATTTGTATCCTTAAAAGTAACTCGGGAAAATAAGATGTATAAAATATAATTTTATTAACTAGCTGAGAGTCTGAAACCAACATTTATAAGAAGTTGAAAGTAAAATTGAGCTCCTGAGTGTCAAATCTTATGCTATAACTTACCAGACATGTGAAGCATAAACATAATGTGTTCTGCTTTGACAAGTTGTTTAAAAGGTAATATGACATTTAGCTACGATATTACACACAAATCTAACACTGTTCTACAAACTTGTTACTTTTCACTTCAGAACTGTTTCTGTTCAAGCAGCTCTGAGATTCCTGTGTTCACACCACAAGCTTGTTGACACTTTACTTAAAAATCAGCAAAGATTAAGAAAGGCCAGTTTGGGATGCATATTTCTGGCACAGTTGGTATTACCTTGTACTTATAACATATGTTTTCCACATCTTCCCAACCTTACCGACTAGCATGGCTGCTAGTGTTGCTAAGCTAACATTAACATCAGACAAAGCTCTAACGTCAACGACAACAACAAAAAAAAACTCCTTATAATATAAATGTTGTTGATCATACAAGTATTAAAAATGTTTTTTAAACGGATAACGCGAGCAGAGTATAAGAATTACCTGAAGGCAGAGGTTTTCAGTAGTATTTCCAGTCAAGAGGCTGACTAGCATTGCTAACTGGCTTTAGCCTAGTACCGCTGACAGCTCCCAAGGATCGATTGTCCCACGCGCCTTGGCACGCCCACTACAACTCAAAAACAAAGTCGCTGATTGGTCCAAAATACTAGAAGGCGGGAACAAAATACGTGACTGACAGGAGAATGTGCCAATTGCTGGTCAAAAAGACTCACAAAGAAACCAATTGTCGTTCTCTTCCTGTTATGCTCCGTAAATCTTTTTCGAACATTAATAACGCAAAAACGTTGCTCTTTAGCATTTTCACCTTCTCTGTTTTATAATTTAGGAAAACGTTAGAATGAATTTATCTCAAAAACGAATGGGACTGGTAAAAAAAAAAAAGAGTAACCCGCCCAGAAAATGATTGACGCGTGTGGGTGGAATTTAGAGGATGCGTTTGAATTAATCACAAGCGTATCCCGGAAAATAACCGCTGTAGCCAAGGTTACAACCTAAACTACCGTAGTTTAGAATAAATTTGGTTTAATTTTGTAGTTGTCAGTTTCAAATTTTATGTCAGTTCAAGAAAGTTCATGCTCAGTAATCCAGGTATCAAATCCGATAATTCTCAATCAGGTCTGGTTGGTTGTTTACGGCTTGGTGGGGGAACAGTGTGCTGGAACTACTCTGACTGGTGAAGCCCTCTGGAGTGAGGGCGAAACATTTCTACTAAAAAAAGAAACTGTCCAGATGACCTGATTGAGAATTATCGGGTTTATGTCAGTTCGTTGCAATGTTAAACAAGAAATAAATGTTAGATAATAAATATTAATGAACATATTATATATGATATAGTCAAACAGAGGCTAAAGAGAGTCAAACAGAGGTTAAATAGAGTCAAACAGAGGTTAAATAGAGTCAAACAGAGGTTAAATAGAGTCAAACAGAGGTTAGAGTCAAACAGAGGCTAAATAGAGTCAAACAGTGGTTAAATAGAGTCAAACAGAGGTTAAATAGAGTCAAACAGAGGTTAAATTTTGATTTGATTTGATGTTTATTCATTCATTTTAAAAGAACAATACAAGACAGTTTCATCAGATACAAGAATACAAGTAGGATAAAATGAAAGGAGCAGAAAGAAGATGAAATCTTATTATATCTGCCCCTTATTTCACTGTTTGTTCAACCAATGTTCAAGCTACATCACAAAATGAATAATTCTACTTAATTTTACTAACTGTAATACACAAACTACATCACAAAATGAATAATTCTACTTAATTTATCTAGCTGTAATACACAAACTACATCACAAAATGAATAATTCTACTTAATTTTCTAACTGTAATACACAAACTACATCATTCTAACTGTAATACACAAACTACATAAGAAAATGAATAATTCAACTTAATTTTTCTAACTGTAATACACAAACTACATCACAAAAATGAATAATTCTATTTAATTTTTCTAACTGTAATACACAAACTACATCACAAAATGAATAATTCTACTTAATTTTTCTAACTGTAATACACAAACTACATCACAAATGAATAACTCTACTTAATTTTTCTAACTGTAATACACAACACACTAAGCTACATCATCAGTCAACATAAGTGTAATACACAAACACACTAAGTTACATCATATATAGTTTTTGAGCAAGTCCTTTTTGACCTTTTTCTTAAATGTATACATTGATTTTGCATTTTTAACATCACTCTCCAGAGCATTCCACAATCGAACTCCCTGAATTGAGGTAGACCGTCCCTTTAAGCTGGTTCTGAATTGTGGTTTGATGAATATCTCTGTCCCTTTGAGATTGTAATAACTTTGTCTTTTTATAAAATTTCTTTGGATATTTAAAGGTAATGTGTTATTATGAGCCCTATACATAACTGATAAAATACTATATTCTACCAATTCCTGGAATTTCAATAAATTTAGCTGAAGAAACAAGGTGTTTGATGGGTGACTGAAATTTTTTCTGGTGATTACTTACAGCTCTCTTTTGTAAAATAAAAACAGGCTTTGAATAGAGTCAAACAGAGGTTAAATAGAGTCAAACAGAGGTTAAATAGAGTCAAACAGAGGTTAAATAGAGTCAAACAGAGGTTAGAGTCAAACAGAGGTTAAATAGAGTCAAACAGAGGTTAAATAGAGTCAAACAGAGGTTAAATAGAGTCAAACAGAGGTTAAATAGAGTCAAACAGAGGTTAAATAGAGTCAAACAGAGGTTAAATAGAGTCAAACAGAGGCTAAATAGAGACAAACAGAGGTTAAATAGAGACAAACAGAGGTTAAATAGAGTCAAACAGAGGTTAAATAGAGACAAACAGAGGTTAAATAGAGTCAAACAGAGGTTAAATAGAGTCAAACAGAGGTTAAATAGAGTCAAACAGAGGTTAAATAGAGTCAAACAGAGGTTAAATAGAGTCAAACAGAGGTTAAATAGAGTCAAACAGAGGTTAAATAGAGTCAAACAGAGGTTAAATAGAGTCAAACAGAGGTTAAATAGAGTCAAACAGAGGTTAAATAGAGTCAAACAGAGGTTAAATTTTGATTTGATTTGATGTTTATTCATTCATTTTAAAAGAACAATACAAGACAGTTTCATCAGATACAAGAATACAAGTAGGATAAAATGAAAGGAGCAGAAAGAAGATGAAATCTTATTATATCTGCCCCTTATTTCACTGTTTGTTCAACCAATGTTAACCTTCAAGCTACATCACAAAATGAATAATTCTACTTAATTTTACTAACTGTAATACACAAACTACATCACAAAATGAATAATTCTACTTAATTTATCTAGCTGTAATACACAAACTACATCACAAAATGAATAATTCTACTTAATTTTCTAACTGTAATACACAAACTACATCATTCTAACTGTAATACACAAACTACATAAGAAAATGAATAATTCAACTTAATTTTTCTAACTGTAATACACAAACTACATCACAAAAATGAATAATTCTATTTAATTTTTCTAACTGTAATACACAAACTACATCACAAAATGAATAATTCTACTTAATTTTTCTAACTGTAATACACAAACTACATCACAAATGAATAACTCTACTTAATTTTTCTAACTGTAATACACAACACACTAAGCTACATCATCAGTCAACATAAGTGTAATACACAAACACACTAAGTTACATCATATATAGTTTTTGAGCAAGTCCTTTTTGACCTTTTTCTTAAATGTATACATTGATTTTGCATTTTTAACATCACTCTCCAGAGCATTCCACAATCGAACTCCCTGAATTGAGGTAGACCGTCCCTTTAAGCTGGTTCTGAATTGTGGTTTGATGAATATCTCTGTCCCTTTGAGATTGTAATAACTTTGTCTTTTTATAAAATTTCTTTGGATATTTAAAGGTAATGTGTTATTATGAGCCCTATAAATAAAATACTATATTCTACCAATTCCTGGAATTTCAATAAATTTAGCTGAAGAAACAAGGTGTTTGATGGGTGACTGAAATTTTTTCTGGTGATTACTTACAGCTCTCTTTTGTAAAATAAAAACAGGCTTTGAATAGAGTCAAACAGAGGTTAAATAGAGTCAAACAGAGGTTAAATAGAGTCAAACAGAGGTTAAATAGAGTCAAACAGAGGTTAGAGTCAAACAGAGGTTAAATAGAGTCAAACAGAGGTTAAATAGAGTCAAACAGAGGTTAAATAGAGTCAAACAGAGGTTAAATAGAGTCAAACAGAGGTTAAATAGAGTCAAACAGAGGTTAAATAGAGTCAAACAGAGGTTAAATAGAGTCAAACAGAGGTTAAATAGAGTCAAACAGAGGTTAAATAGAGTCAAACAGAGGTTAAATAGAGTCAAACAGAGGTTAAATAGAGTCAAACAGAGGTTAAATAGAGTCAAACAGAGGTTAAATAGAGTCAAACAGAGGTTAAATAGAGTCAAACAGAGGTTAAATAGAGTCAAACAGAGGTTAAATAGAGTCAAACAGAGGTTAAATAGAGTCAAACAGAGGTTAAATAGAGTCAAACAGAGGTTAAATAGAGTCAAACAGAGGTTAAATAGAGTCAAACAGAGGTTAAATAGAGTCAAACAGAGGTTAAATAGAGTCAAACAGAGGTTAAATAGAGTCAAACAGAGGTTAAATAGAGTCAAACAGAGGTTAAATAGAGTCAAACAGAGGTTAAATAGAGTCAAACAGAGGTTAAATAGAGTCAAACAGAGGTTAAATAGAGTCAAACAGAGGTTAAATAGAGACAAACAGAGGTTAAATAGAGTCAAACAGAGGTTAAATAGAGTCAAACAGAGGTTAAATAGAGTCAAACAGAGGTTAAATAGAGTCAAACAGAGGTTAAATAGAGTCAAACAGAGGTTAAATAGAGTCAAACAGAGGTTAAATAGAGTCAAACAGAGGTTAAATAGAGTCAAACAGAGGTTAAATAGAGTCAAACAGAGGTTAAATAGAGTCAAACAGAGGTTAAATAGAGTCAAACAGAGGTTAAATAGAGTCAAACAGAGGTTAAATAGAGACAAACAGAGGTTAAATAGAGACAAACAGAGGTTAAATAGAGTCAAACAGAGGTTAAATAGAGTCAAACAGAGGTTAAATAGGGTCAAACAGAGGTTGAATAGAGTCAAACAGAGGCTAAATAGAGACAAACAGAGGTTAAATAGAGACAAACAGAGGTTAAATAGAGTCAAACCGAGGTTAAATAGAGACAAACAGATGTTAAATAGAGACAAACAGAGGTTAAATAGAGTCAAACAGAGGTTAAATAGAGTCAAACAGAGGTTAAATAGAGTCAAACAGAGGTTAAATAGAGTCAAACAGAGGTTAAATAGAGTCAAACAGAGGTTAAATAGAGTCAAACAGAGGTTAAATAGAGTCAAACAGAGGCTAAATAGAGTCAAACAGAGGTTAAATAGAGTCAAACAGAGGTTAAATAGTCAAACAGAGGTTAAATAGAGTCAAACAGAGGCTAAATAGAGTCAAACAGAGGTTAAATAGAGTCAAACAGAGGTTAAATAGAGTCAAATAGAGGTTAAATAGAGTCAAACAGAGGTTAGAGTCAAACAGAGGTTAAATAGAGTCAAACAGAGGCTAAATAGAGTCAAACAGAGATTAAATAGAGTCAACAGAGATTAAATAGAGTCAAACAGAGGTTAAATAGAGTCAAACAGAGGTTAAATAGAGTCAAACAGAGGCTAAATAGAGTCAAACAGAGGTTAAATAGAGTCAAACAGAGGTTAAATAGAGTCAAACAGAGGTTAAATAGAGTCAAACAGATAGAGTCAAACAGAGGTTAAATAGAGTCAACAGAGGTTAAATAGAGGCAAACAGAAATAGAGTCGAACAGAGGCTAAAGACAGTAGAGCCAAACAGAGGTTATACGTATAGAGTCAAACAGAGGTTAAAAAAGTCAAACAGAGGTTAAATAGAGTCAAACAGAGGTTAAATAGAGTCAAACAGAGGATAAATAGTCAAACAGAGGTTAAATAGAGTCAAACAGAGGTTAAATAGAGACAAACAGAGGTTAAATAGAGTCAAACAGAGGTTAAATAGAGTCAAACAGAGGTTAAATAGAGTCAAACAGAGGTTAAATAGAGTCAAACAGAGGTTAAATAGAGTCAAACAGAGGTTAAATAGAGTCAAACAGAGGTTAAATAGAGTCAAACAGAGGTTAAATAGAGTCAAACAGAGGTTAAATAGAGTCAAACAGAGGTTAAATAGAGTCAAACAGAGGTTAAATAGAGACAAACAGAGGTTAAATAGAGTCAAACAGAGGTTAAATAGAGTCAAACAGAGGTTAAATAGGGTCAAACAGAGGTTGAATAGAGTCAAACAGAGGCTAAATAGAGACAAACAGAGGTTAAATAGAGACAAACAGAGGTTAAATAGAGTCAAACCGAGGTTAAATAGAGACAAACAGATGTTAAATAGAGACAAACAGAGGTTAAATAGAGTCAAACAGAGGTTAAATAGAGTCAAACAGAGGTTAAATAGAGTCAAACAGAGGTTAAATAGAGTCAAACAGAGGTTAAATAGAGTCAAACAGAGGTTAAATAGAGTCAAACAGAGGTTAAATAGAGTCAAACAGAGGCTAAATAGAGTCAAACAGAGGTTAAATAGAGTCAAACAGAGGTTAAATAGTCAAACAGAGGTTAAATAGAGTCAAACAGAGGCTAAATAGAGTCAAACAGAGGTTAAATAGAGTCAAACAGAGGTTAAATAGAGTCAAATAGAGGTTAAATAGAGTCAAACAGAGGTTAGAGTCAAACAGAGGTTAAATAGAGTCAAACAGAGGCTAAATAGAGTCAAACAGAGATTAAATAGAGTCAACAGAGATTAAATAGAGTCAAACAGAGGTTAAATAGAGTCAAACAGAGGTTAAATAGAGTCAAACAGAGGCTAAATAGAGTCAAACAGAGGTTAAATAGAGTCAAACAGAGGTTAAATAGAGTCAAACAGAGGTTAAATAGAGTCAAACAGAGGTTAAATAGAGTCAAACAGAGGTTAAATAGAGTCAAACAGAGGTTAAATAGAGTCAAACAGAGGTTAAATAGAGTCAAACAGAGGTTAAATAGAGTCAAACAGAGGTTAAATAGAGTCAAACAGAGGTTAAATAGAGTCAAACAGAGGTTAAATAGAGTCAAACAGAGGTTAAATGGAGTCAAACAGAGGTTAAATAGAGACAAACAGATGTTAAATAGAGACAAACAGAGGTTAAATAGAGTCAAACAGAGGTTAAATAGAGTCAAACAGAGGTTAAATAGAGTCAAACAGAGGTTAAATAGAGTCAAACAGAGGTTAAATAGAGTCAAACAGAGGTTAAATAGAGTCAAACAGAGGTTAAATAGAGTCAAACAGAGGTTAAATAGAGTCAAACAGAGGTTAAATAGAGTCAAACAGAGGTTAAATAGAGTCAAACAGAGGTTAAATAGAGTCAAACAGAGGTTAAATAGAGTCAAACAGAGGTTAAATAGAGTCAAACAGAGGTTAAATAGAGTCAAACAGAGGTTAAATAGAGTCAAACAGAGGTTAAATAGAGTCAAACAGAGGTTAAATAGAGTCAAACAGAGGTTAAATAGAGTCAAACAGAGGTTAAATAGAGTCAAACAGAGGTTAAATAGGGTCAAACAAGGTTAAATAGAGTCGAACAGAGGCTAAATAGAGCCAAACAGAGGTTATACGTATAGAGTCAAACAGAGGTTAAAAAAGTCAAACAGAGGTTAAATAGAGTCAAACAGAGGTTAAATAGAGTCAAACAGAGGATAAATAGTCAAACAGAGGTTAAATAGAGTCAAACAGAGGTTAAATAGAGACAAACAGAGGTTAAATAGAGTCAAACAGAGGTTAAATAGAGTCAAACAGAGGTTAAATAGAGTCAAACAGAGATTAAATAGAGACAAACAGAGGTTAAATAGAGTCAAACAGATGTTAAATAGAGTCAAACAGAGGTTAAATAGAGTCAAACAGAGGTTAAATGGAGTCAAACAGAGGTTAAATAGAGTCAAACAGAGGTTAAATAGAGACAAACAGAGGTTAAATAGAGACAAACAGAGGTTAAATAGAGTCAAACAGAGGTTAAATAGAGTCAAACAGAAGTTAAATAGAGTCAAACAGAGGCTAAATAGAGACAAACAGAGGTTAAATAGAGACAAACAGAGGTTAAATAGAGTCAAACAGAGGTTAAATAGAGACAAACAGATGTTAAATAGAGTCAAACAGAGGTTAAATAGAGTCAAACAGAGGTTAAATAGAGTCAAACAGAGGTTAAATAGAGTCAAACAGAGGTTAAATAGAGTCAAACAGAGGTTAAATAGAGTCAAACAGAGGTTAAATAGAGTCAAACAGAGGTTAAATAGAGTCAAACAGAGGTTAAATAGAGTCAAACAGAGGTTAAATAGAGTCAAACAGAGGTTAAATAGAGACAAACAGAGGTTAAATAGAGTCAAACAGAGGTTAAATAGAGTCAAACAGAGGTTAAATAGGGTCAAACAGAGGTTGAATAGAGTCAAACAGAGGCTAAATAGAGACAAACAGAGGTTAAATAGAGACAAACAGAGGTTAAATAGAGTCAAACCGAGGTTAAATAGAGACAAACAGATGTTAAATAGAGACAAACAGAGGTTAAATAGAGTCAAACAGAGGTTAAATAGAGTCAAACAGAGGTTAAATAGAGTCAAACAGAGGTTAAATAGAGTCAAACAGAGGTTAAATAGAGTCAAACAGAGGTTAAATAGAGTCAAACAGAGGCTAAATAGAGTCAAACAGAGGTTAAATAGAGTCAAACAGAGGTTAAATAGAGTCAAACAGAGGTTAAATAGAGTCAAACAGAGGCTAAATAGAGTCAAACAGAGGTTAAATAGAGTCAAACAGAGGTTAAATAGAGTCAAATAGAGGTTAAATAGAGTCAAACAGAGGTTAGAGTCAAACAGAGGTTAAATAGAGTCAAACAGAGGCTAAATAGAGTCAAACAGAGATTAAATAGAGTCAACAGAGATTAAATAGAGTCAAACAGAGGTTAAATAGAGTCAAACAGAGGTTAAATAGAGTCAAACAGAGGCTAAATAGAGTCAAACAGAGGTTAAATAGAGTCAAACAGAGGTTAAATAGAGTCAAACAGAGGTTAAATAGAGTCAAACAGAGGTTAGAGTCAAACAGAGGTTAAATAGAGTCAAACAGAGGTTAAATAGAGTCAAACAGAGGTTAAATAGAGTCAAACAGAGGTTAAATAGAGTCAAACAGAGGTTAAATAGAGTCAAACAGAGGTTAAATAGAGTCAAACAGAGGTTAAATAGAGTCAAACAGAGGTTAAATGGAGTCAAACAGAGGTTAAATAGAGACAAACAGATGTTAAATAGAGACAAACAGAGGTTAAATAGAGTCAAACAGAGGTTAAATAGAGTCAAACAGAGGTTAAATAGAGTCAAACAGAGGCTAAATAGAGTCAAACAGAGGTTAAATAGAGTCAAACAGAGGTTAAATAGAGTCAAACAGAGGTTAAATAGAGTCAAACAGAGGTTAAATAGAGTCAAACAGAGGTTAAATAGAGTCAAACAGAGGTTAAATAGAGTCAAACAGAGGTTAAATAGAGTCAAACAGAGGTTAAATAGAGTCAAACAGAGGTTAAATAGAGTCAAACAGAGGTTAAATAGAGTCAAACAGAGGTTAAATAGAGTCAAACAGAGGTTAAATAGAGTCAAACAGAGGTTAAATAGAGTCAAACAGAGGTTAAATAGAGACAAACAGAGGTTAAATAGAGTCAAACAGAGGTTAAATAGGGTCAAACAAGGTTAAATAGAGTCGAACAGAGGCTAAATAGAGCCAAACAGAGGTTATACGTATAGAGTCAAACAGAGGTTAAAAAAGTCAAACAGAGGTTAAATAGAGTCAAACAGAGGTTAAATAGAGTCAAACAGAGGATAAATAGTCAAACAGAGGTTAAATAGAGTCAAACAGAGGTTAAATAGAGACAAACAGAGGTTAAATAGAGTCAAACAGAGGTTAAATAGAGTCAAACAGAGGTTAAATAGAGTCAAACAGAGGTTAAATAGAGTCAAACAGAGGTTAAATAGAGTCAAACAGAGGTTAAATAGAGTCAAACAGAGGTTAAATAGAGTCAAACAGAGGTTAAATAGAGTCAAACAGAGGTTAAATAGAGTCAAACAGAGGTTAAATAGAGACAAACAGAGGTTAAATAGAGTCAAACAGAGGTTAAATAGAGTCAAACAGAGGTTAAATAGAGTCAAACAGAGGTTAAATAGAGTCAAACAGAGGTTAAATAGAGTCAAACAGAGGTTAAATAGAGTCAAACAGAGGTTAAATAGAGTCAAACAGAGGTTAAATAGAGTCAAACAGAGATTAGAGTCAAACAGAGGTTAAATAGAGTCAAACAGAGGTTAAATAGAGTCAAACAGAAGTTAAATAGAGTCAAACAGAGGTTAAATAGAGTCAACAGAGGTTAAATAGAGGCAAACAGAAATAGAGTCGAACAGAGGCTAAAGACAGTAGAGCCAAACAGAGGTTATACGTATAGAGTCAAACAGAGGTTAAAAAAGTCAAACAGAGGTTAAATAGAGTCAAACAGAGGTTAAATAGAGTCAAACAGAGGATAAATAGTCAAACAGAGGTTAAATAGAGTCAAACAGAGGTTAAATAGAGACAAACAGAGGTTAAATAGAGTCAAACAGAGGTTAAATAGAGTCAAACAGAGGTTAAATAGAGTCAAACAGAGGTTAAATAGAGTCAAACAGAGGTTAAATAGAGTCAAACAGAGGTTAAATAGAGTCAAACAGAGGTTAAATAGAGTCAAACAGAGGTTAATGGAGTCAAACAGAGGTTAAATAGAGTCAAACAGAGGTTAAATAGAGACAAACAGAGGTTAAATAGAGTCAAACAGAGGTTAAATAGAGTCAAACAGAGGTTAAATAGAGTCAAACAGAGGTTAAATAGAGTCAAACAGAGGTTAAATAGAGTCAAACAGAGGTTAAATAGAGTCAAACAGAGGTTAAATAGAGTCAAACAGAGGTAAATAGAGACAAACAGAGGTTAAATAGAGACAAACAGAGGTTAAATAGAGTCAAACAGAGGTTAAATAGAGTCAAACAGAGGTTAAATAGAGTCAAACAGAGGTTAAATAGAGTCAAACAGAGGTTAAATAGAGTCAAACAGATGTTAAATAGAGTCAAACAGAGGTTAAATAGAGTCAAACAGAGGTTAAATAGAGTCAAACAGAGGTTAATGGAGTCAAACAGAGGTTAAATAGAGTCAAACAGAGGTTAAATAGAGACAAACAGAGGTTAAATAGAGACAAACAGAGGTTAAATAGAGTCAAACAGAGGTTAAATAGAGTCAAACAGAGGTTAAATAGAGACAAACAGAGGTTAAATAGAGTCAAACAGAGGTTAAATAGAGTCAAACAGAGGTTAAATAGGGTCAAACAGAGGTTGAATAGAGTCAAACAGAGGCTAAATAGAGACAAACAGAGGTTAAATAGAGACAAACAGAGGTTAAATAGAGTCAAACCGAGGTT
>JBBPBX010090592.1:0-14085 GCA_038048925.1 Garcialebias charrua
TATATATATATATATATATCAGAGTCAGAGTCAGAGTCAGAGAGAATTTATTGTCATTTGCACCGCATGTAGTACATGTGTTGAAAACGAGATTATGTACACAGGGTCCCAGTTACATCCAACAACAAATGCAAGAGAAATACAATAATAACATCTAGGATTAACTAAGAGAGACATCACATCAGCTAGTAATACACTAAGCCCTAATGTAGTAGAAAAACATCATTATAAACAGCAGCACGAACATGAGCAGATGGTCACAGATGAACGCAGCAACAAGAAACAGATCAGTACAGTATCAGTATGATGTGACATTTTGCAGTGTTTATTCTTATTATTTATTTATTCATGAGTCTGACAGCCTCAGGGTAGAAGCTGTTTCTCAGTCTAGTGGTTCTACATTTGATGCTCCTCAACCTCCGTCCCGAGGGGAGTGGTGCAAAGAGTGAGTGTGCTGGGTGAGTGAGGTCTTTCATGATGCAGGTGGCTCTTTTTCTGCATCTGGAGGTGTAAATGTCTGTGATGGTGGGGAGACTGACTCCCACAGACTTCTGTGCAGCCTTCACCACTCTCTGCAGAGCTTTTCTCTCTGCAACTGTGCAGCCTCCATGCCACACGTTGATGCTGGAGCACAGGACGCTCTCCACTGCACACCTGTAGAACGAGGTGAGGACTGGGCTTCTCAGACCGGCTCGTCTCAGCCGTCTGAGGAAGTAGAGTCTCTGATGACCTTTCTTGATCAGGCTGGTGGTGTTATTGCTCCAGCTGAGGTTATCATTCAAGTGTACACCCAGGTATTTGTAGCTGGAGACCACCTCCACCGCAGATCCACCTATATACAGTGGGGTGTGGGTGTGTTTGTTCCTTCTGAAGTCCACAATCATCTCCTTCGTCTTCTTCACATTCATGTGAAGGTTGTTCTCTTTGCACCAGCTCTCCAGATGTTCCACCTCCTGTCTGTAGCTGGATTCATCATTATCTGTGATGCATCCCACCACAGCTGTATCATCTGCAAACTTAACAATATGACAGCCTGGATGTGTGGCTATACAATCATATGTGAGCAGAGTGAACAGAAGAGGGCTCAGCACACATCCCTGAGGAGAGCCAGTGCTGAGGTATATATAGTTATATATATATATATATATATATATAGTTATATATATATATATATATATAGTTATATATATCAGAGAGTCAGAGAGTCTTTATTGTCATTTGCACCGCATGTGGTACATGAGATGAAAACGAGATTATGTACACGAGGTCCCAGTTACATCCAACAACAAATGAAAGAGAAAAACAGTAATAACATCTAGAACTAACTAAGAAAAACATCAACTAGTAATACACTAAGCCTAATATAGTGGGAATAAACAGCAGCACGAACATGAGTTTGTATGAGCAGATGGTCACAGATGAACACAGCAACAAGAAAACAGATCAGCATCAGTATGATGTGATATATATATATATCCGGAACCTCGTATGTAAGAGCGCTCGTAAGATGGGGAATACCTGTATATATATATATATATTGTTCGCTTTCCTAGATCAGCGAGGTAGTCACAAGGCACATGACACACCCTCACTGCAGCCTACCTGCTAACAGGGTCTATTGAACTAGTCCAGGAGCTCGGGTATTACCTGTAGCTACTTGGGACAGCTTCCGACTGAAGGCTGTTAATAGGGGAATTCATCTGGGCAAATTCACTTCCTAGCATCCACGAGCCATACCCACGCTTTGCACCTTATGCCTCCCTCCACCTTAGCTGCTGGGGACCGGAGGGGCTAGCACAAGGCAACTCGTGTTAACGGAAGCTTCCCCTTTGTTTAAGCTGGTTATTGTTACTGACCCAGTAAATTTTAGGATCCAGGAGATCGGATCCTGGGGTATTGTTTTTATATTAAACCTTAGATGCTAATGCTTAACCTTTAAAAACCTCCTAATAGAGTTGATGTTATCTTTGTGAACCAAACTTTACATTTCCGTGGACAAGTGGGTGATGAATAAAAGTCAAGAATTTTACGTTTTGTTTATTTTAATGAATTATCTTTTGCAGGGAAGGATCAGCGTTACAGCATAACAGTACAATTAATCATTATGGTTATAGGTTAAGAGAAAGTATTAATTCACCAAACAATCTTAAGACTCGATGTTAAGCTGCTCGATCTGCATGGAGTCCTTGAGGAAGGTTCTTTTCTGGAGTCCAGGCTGGAGAGGCTCGGAGGGTCGTCTCATTGATGTCACACAGTTAACACTTCCAATACCCATCCAGTCTTATGGACCAGAATTAGAGCGCTTAATCATAAGAAAATTCCTCATCCAGCTTTATGAGCTAGAGTTTAGAGTACACTCACTCATATCCATCTCATCTGATTTTAAGAATCAGAGTTAGAGTGGTCTTCTGCAAACACACGTCTCTCCTGACCTTAAGGATCAGGGTTTAGAGTTTTACGTAAGATCTTACCCAGTAGATGTATCTCCCCAGAGCCTTCAGTAATATCAAACAACCTCGAGCAATTGATTTTCTAGAATAATTGAATTGCCTATTTGCTTCCGCTCTATCAGCTTTTAATTTGATTTGATTTAAATCTAGCTGAAGCCAGGATTCAGTAAGGTGTCTTGCAGTCATCCCTTTTCATTCCTCAAAGTCCCTCGGGGACCGAGAGGGAATACCTGAAGCAGTCGCCTTCAGTCCCTGAGGACTGAGACTCACCTCTGACTCCCTGCTGGTCTGATCTGAAGAAACAAGTTTTGCTTCGTCCTGGCTGTCTGGGTAAAAACTGTCCAGTCTTTCCTCAAAGCTTAAAAATGAAAGAAAAGAAGTCTCTCCCCAGGACGCTTGCTTCCTCCTGTCAGCAAGGAGTCGATCTGAACCACGCCTTGGGTCTTCAGTGGAGCAGGTCAGCTCCAGTTACTCGATGTCTGATGTACAGCTCCTCGACCGCATCATGACAACTTCGGACAGCCCGGTCCTGAAGGAACAGGGCGTTTAAATATAAATCTTAGTCCCGCCTTCTCCCTAGGAGGAGGGGGGTAGCTAGTCTGTGATTGGCTAGGTTTGCTTGCTTGGGCAGAGCTGCAGTTCTGTTCTATTCTTGCAATCTCTGCTTGAAGCTACATGATCCCTTATTAGGTAATGAATTTGCTCTTTGTGCTCGAGGTTGGATGATTCACCAGGGCCGTGGGTTGACACAACTCCGGTCAGTTAGTTACATCACTTTTTCCAGTAAAGTGTTTGCAAGTTATACTTTTCAACATGTGTGTTTTGCAAGAAACCACTTTTGTCACAAAACCATCTTTGAAACATAGTAACACATCATTACAATTGCTATCATAAAATGATTAACTCTCTATCATAATAAAGTCACATTAAATGATTATATTGGTTAAAACCATATCTCACTTGATTATATTAGTTAAAACACATCTACCATGATTATTGGTAAAAATCATATATCTCTTGCTCGTATTAATTAGAACAATTTACTTATAAAAACCAATCAAGGTTAAACCAAGTTCAGATAAAACATTTTAAAGTTAAAACAAGTCTTTGGCATCCTGTTTCTCCCTTCTGCTCTCTGCTCTTGTGAAAATGTTCGTGTATGAACTTAAGAATGTGGCTGCTTGCTTTTAGGAAGTGACTTTCTTCATGCCTTTCACAACTCTTTAACGGTTAAACTTTTAAGACACAGTTAACTTCTCTTATTTATCTTAGCTTTATAACTACAATTTCTTTTATTCAGACTTTATAGGCTTTTCTAATGTTTAAAACAATTATTCTTTTCTGCTCCCTTTGCCGTTCTCCTCCTGTGCTCTGCCTGTCTGTGTGAGCGTGCGTCTGGGTGAGTGTGTGTGTGTGTGTGTGTTTGTGTGAGTCTGAGTGGTGCGCTCCTGCAGAACTCTGTGCTCACAGTCTGAACAGACGAGATTACTGAGGTTGCATAATAGACAAGTCCGGACAAGTCCTAGACAAGACCAGACATGTTTCTACCTCGACAACTGTTATTAATATATTTTTGCACTACTTTCCATAAGCTTTCCTGTACTGATTAATTTTTGTTGGTTTTGAATCCATAATAAACTCACTCTTCTTGACACCCTCTCTTTGGAATCAAAACCTACAAACATTTCATTGAACCTTAAGCCAGTCCCTGTTTTCGCTCTTGGGGCTGGTTCTGGTACTCCTTCAAGGAGTCCTTTGAAAGTTTGCCCTGTACTGCCTGATCCAGGAGGGAACTCAAAGTCTTGGTCATGATGTTTTATCTTAGCAATACTTTTCTTAGGAATTTCTCCCGAGGGTCGTAAGGAACCTACTAGGGGTGGTTTAGTTTCCTGTTGGGGTTTTAACTGCCCTTTTGGGCTATGTATCTCCGTTTTTTCTACGGGGTTTACGTTCAAGAATTCGGCTAACTGTTTTGCCAGGGCTCGGGTCATAATTTTGAATCCCTTACTGGTATTGTCATCTGACTCCCCAGGATTTGAATCTCCGTTGTCTTTCCTTCCTTTCCTCTTTCTTTCGGGGCTGGTGGCAGGAGACCTGGGGTCCCCTTCATTGTCCGTTTCACTTGATTCTGGGTCAGTACCATAAGTACGGTTTTCTCTGTAAGTTCTTAAGTTCCCCTTGGAACCCCATGAACTGGGACCCTGGTTTGAGGCAGGTTTTATGGCTGCGCAGCCCAGCCCACTGCTGCCTCGCTCTTTTGGCATTGCTTTTTTCCGATCTGCTATCATTTGTTTGTACTGCTTAAGTTTATTCAGTTCTTCAGTGTATTCTCTAAATCTATAGGTCGCTTTTACCGTCCTGTCCTCGGCGCTAGTGATCCAGCCCACACCCATTTCGTTGGCTACCATTTTCACTAGGGGGTCGTACTCTTCCGATGGGCTGTATAACACTACCACCTCTCCTGTAGTGGTGTCCCCAATCACTTGTGTCCACCACTTCAACCAAGTTAGAACTTCGGCTTTTGTCTTTACTTCCGTCGGGTGTGCCCATACTACCATCTGACTTAAAGGTCCGATGTGGGTGCAGTTAAACTCCCCCAGCTCTCCTATTTGTTCGTGCAGGTCCTTCAGCAAGGTTTCCTCACCTATTTTCGGGTTGTTTCGTTTGAACGTTTCTTGCATGAATGGGCCCCAGGTTTCATGCCCTCTGCCATACAGGAGGACTGAGAGACCTGGTTCTTTTTCTTTTCTTGTGACCTTTGTTCTCCTAGGAACAATGGGCTTCCTTTTTGGCTCAGGTTCTTTACCTGACTCTTCCGGAGTGTTTATTTCGGAGTCTGATCCATGTTCCGGGTTACTTGTTACCCCATGCATCATCTGTCGGTATTGTCTCAATTTATCTATTTCTTTTTTATACTCTTTACTCATCGGGGTTGCTTTAGCGTTTGGGTCTATTAAGTATACACGCAACCCTGTTTCTTTGGATACCCTTTTTATTAGGGGGTCATACTCAGTTGAAGGACTGAGGATAGAGGTCACATTCCCGCACCTACTTTCCTCAATCTGATTCATCACCCATCGTAGCCACGCTTTAATCTCACCCTTGCTTGTTATTTCTGCCGAGTCTTTTACTACTATTAGTTGACTGTTGTCTGTTCCTGGCAGACCATGGAATTCTCTTTTATTTTTTATATAATGCACCAGACCTTGTTTTAGGGTCTTTTCCTCTATATCTGCGCTGTTCTCCCTAACTACCCTCTGAACATCTGGGTGCCAGGTCTCAAAACCATGGCCGTATGGGAGAATGGTAAATTTCAGCTCTTTTGGTGTTTCTCCACCTGGCGGGGGAGCTGTTGGATTTGTTCCTTCTTCTCCGAGTTCGTCATCCGTTTCCCTAGAGGACTCTGTCACGGATCCTTGCTCAACGGTTTTAAGTTTTCTGTTTTCTTTGTACACCCCCATCTTGGCCAATTCCTCATCATATAGAGGGTGCCTTTTGATTGCCTTTGCATCAGTGGTTACATTAGACCACCCTATTCCTGATGATCTAGCCACCCTCTTTACGAGAGGGTCGTATTTGGCTGAGGGACTGTGTAACATTGATATATTCAAACTTGCAGGTGATTCGAGCACAACGTTCCACCATATTAACCATTTTTTTACATCGGCTTTATGGGTTACTGGGCCTGGGTCTTTTAGTACCACTATTTGGTGGCCTTCTATTAACCCAGGGCAATAGTAGGTAGTCTTATGCTCCATTATCGTAGCAAGGTTAGTCTCTAATGTTTTATCGTCGCCTTTTAGGTGACTTTTTTGGTATCTTGTTCGAACATGGGAGTCCCAAGTATGGCACCCCTGGCCGTATAGTATTATCTCTATCGGTATCTCATTTTTCGGCTCACTTGGTGTGCCCGGACTTTCTTGCTTTGGATCGCCCGTTTTGGGCGGATCCTCAGTCTTTGCTGTTGCCGCTGGTGCGGGTTTTGGTCCAGTTGGATCGTTCTCTGTGGACTGGTCCTCCAGTCCTGTTGGTGCCGCTTCTGCAGCCATTTTCCGTTTTTGTCGTCTCGAGTTTGTCCGTTTTCAAAGCCGACTGACTTTATGTCCCTGTACCTGGGATGAAAACCGACCTGCTGCTAATCTTACTCCCGATCTATGGTCAGTAGATCACGAATAAGCCCTTTTTACCCCGCCCACTGCTGTGGAATTAAGGGGCACTTAGCTGATAGCTTAGACCAGCCGACTACAACTTCTCTACTCTAAGAGGAGTCGTTTTTCTGGCGCTTGTCAGTCCTTTGACGCACGCCTTGTCTCTTGGGAGTCTTTATTCATAAAGAGGGTCCCTTCGTGGTCGCCATGTTCGCTTTCCTAGATCAGCGAGGTAGTCACAAGGCACATGACACACCCTCACTGCAGCCTACCTGCTAACAGGGTCTATTGAACTAGTCCAGGAGCTCGGGTATTACCTGTAGCTACTTGGGACAGCTTCCGACTGAAGGCTGTTAATAGGGGAATTCATCTGGGCAAATTCACTTCCTAGCATCCACGAGCCATACCCACGCTTTGCACCTTATGCCTCCCTCCACCTTAGCTGCTGGGGACCGGAGGGGCTAGCACAAGGCAACTCGTGTTAACGGAAGCTTCCCCTTTGTTTAAGCTGGTTATTGTTACTGACCCAGTAAATTTTAGGATCCAGGAGATCGGATCCTGGGGTATTGTTTTTATATTAAACCTTAGATGCTAATGCTTAACCTTTAAAAACCTCCTAATAGAGTTGATGTTATCTTTGTGAACCAAACTTTACATTTCCGTGGACAAGTGGGTGATGAATAAAAGTCAAGAATTTTACGTTTTGTTTATTTTAATGAATTATCTTTTGCAGGGAAGGATCAGCGTTACAGCATAACAGTACAATTAATCATTATGGTTATAGGTTAAGAGAAAGTATTAATTCACCAAACAATCTTAAGACTCGATGTTAAGCTGCTCGATCTGCATGGAGTCCTTGAGGAAGGTTCTTTTCTGGAGTCCAGGCTGGAGAGGCTCGGAGGGTCGTCTCATTGATGTCACACAGTTAACACTTCCAATACCCATCCAGTCTTATGGACCAGAATTAGAGCGCTTAATCATAAGAAAATTCCTCATCCAGCTTTATGAGCTAGAGTTTAGAGTACACTCACTCATATCCATCTCATCTGATTTTAAGAATCAGAGTTAGAGTGGTCTTCTGCAAACACACGTCTCTCCTGACCTTAAGGATCAGGGTTTAGAGTTTTACGTAAGATCTTACCCAGTAGATGTATCTCCCCAGAGCCTTCAGTAATATCAAACAACCTCGAGCAATTGATTTTCTAGAATAATTGAATTGCCTATTTGCTTCTGCTCTATCAGCTTTTAATTTGATTTGATTTAAATCTAGCTGAAGCCAGGATTCAGTAAGGTGTCTTGCAGTCATCCCTTTTCATTCCTCAAAGTCCCTCGGGGACCGAGAGGGAATACCTGAAGCAGTCGCCTTCAGTCCCTGAGGACTGAGACTCACCTCTGACTCCCTGCTGGTCTGATCTGAAGAAACAAGTTTTGCTTCGTCCTGGCTGTCTGGGTAAAAACTGTCCAGTCTTTCCTCAAAGCTTAAAAATGAAAGAAAAGAAGTCTCTCCCCAGGACGCTTGCTTCCTCCTGTCAGCAAGGAGTCGATCTGAACCACGCCTTGGGTCTTCAGTGGAGCAGGTCAGCTCCAGTTACTCGATGTCTGATGTACAGCTCCTCGACCGCATCATGACAACTTCGGACAGCCCGGTCCTGAAGGAACAGGGCGTTTAAATATAAATCTTAGTCCCGCCTTCTCCCTAGGAGGAGGGGGGTAGCTAGTCTGTGATTGGCTAAGTTTGCTTGCTTGGGCAGAGCTGCAGTTCTGCTCTATTCTTGCAATCTCTGCTTGAAGCTACATGATCCCTTATTAGGAAATGAATTTGCTCTTTGTGCTCGAGGTTGGATGATTCACCAGGGCCGTGGGTTGACACAACTCCGGTCAGTTAGTTACATCACTTTTTCCAGTAAAGTGTTTGCAAGTTATACTTTTCAACATGTGTGTTTTGCAAGAAACCACTTTTGTCACAAAACCATCTTTGAAACATAGTAACACATCATTACAATTGCTATCATAAAATGATTAACTCTCTATCATAATAAAGTCACATTAAATGATTATATTGGTTAAAACCATATCTCACTTGATTATATTAGTTAAAACACATCTACCATGATTATTGGTAAAAATCATATATCTCTTGCTCGTATTAATTAGAACAATTTACTTATAAAAACCAATCAAGGTTAAACCAAGTTCAGATAAAACATTTTAAAGTTAAAACAAGTCTTTGGCATCCTGTTTCTCCCTTCTGCTCTCTGCTCTTGTGAAAATGTTCGTGTATGAACTTAAGAATGTGGCTGCTTGCTTTTAGGAAGTGACTTTCTTCATGCCTTTCACAACTCTTTAACGGTTAAACTTTTAAGACACAGTTAACTTCTCTTATTTATCTTAGCTTTATAACTACAATTTCTTTTATTCAGACTTTATAGGCTTTTCTAATGTTTAAAACAATTATTCTTTTCTGCTCCCTTTGCCGTTCTCCTCCTGTGCTCTGCCTGTCTGTGTGAGCGTGCGTCTGGGTGAGTGTGTGTGTGTGTGTGTGTTTGTGTGAGTCTGAGTGGTGCGCTCCTGCAGAACTCTGTGCTCACAGTCTGAACAGACGAGATTACTGAGGTTGCATAATAGACAAGTCCGGACAAGTCCTAGACAAGACCAGACATGTTTCTACCTCGACAACTGTTATTAATATATTTTTGCACTACTTTCCATAAGCTTTCCTGTACTGATTAATTTTTGTTGGTTTTGAATCCATAATAAACTCACTCTTCTTGACACCCTCTCTTTGGAATCAAAACCTACAAACATTTCATTGAACCTTAAGCCAGTCCCTGTTTTCGCTCTTGGGGCTGGTTCTGGTACTCCTTCAAGGAGTCCTTTGAAAGTTTGCCCTGTACTGCCTGATCCAGGAGGGAACTCAAAGTCTTGGTCATGATGTTTTATCTTAGCAATACTTTTCTTAGGAATTTCTCCCGAGGGTCGTAAGGAACCTACTAGGGGTGGTTTAGTTTCCTGTTGGGGTTTTAACTGCCCTTTTGGGCTATGTATCTCCGTTTTTTCTACGGGGTTTACGTTCAAGAATTCGGCTAACTGTTTTGCCAGGGCTCGGGTCATAATTTTGAATCCCTTACTGGTATTGTCATCTGACTCACCGGGATTTGAATCTCCGTTGTCTTTCCTTCCTTTCCTCTTTCTTTCGGGGCTGGTGGCAGGAGACCTGGGGTCCCCTTCATTGTCCGTTTCACTTGATTCTGGGTCAGTACCATAAGTACGGTTTTCTCTGTAAGTTCTTAAGTTCCCCTTGGAACCCCATGAACTGGGACCCTGGTTTGAGGCAGGTTTTATGGCTGCGCAGCCCAGCCCACTGCTGCCTCGCTCTTTTGGCATTGCTTTTTTCCGATCTGCTATCATTTGTTTGTACTGCTTAAGTTTATTCAGTTCTTCAGTGTATTCTCTAAATCTATAGGTCGCTTTTACCGTCCTGTCCTCGGCGCTAGTGATCCAGCCCACACCCATTTCGTTGGCTACCATTTTCACTAGGGGGTCGTACTCTTCCGATGGGCTGTATAACACTACCACCTCTCCTGTAGTGGTGTCCCCAATCACTTGTGTCCACCACTTCAACCAAGTTAGAACTTCGGCTTTTGTCTTTACTTCCGTCGGGTGTGCCCATACTACCATCTGACTTAAAGGTCCGATGTGGGTGCAGTTAAACTCCCCCAGCTCTCCTATTTGTTCGTGCAGGTCCTTCAGCAAGGTTTCCTCACCTATTTTCGGGTTGTTTCGTTTGAACGTTTCTTGCATGAATGGGCCCCAGGTTTCATGCCCTCTGCCATACAGGAGGACTGAGAGACCTGGTTCTTTTTCTTTTCTTGTGACCTTTGTTCTCCTAGGAACAATGGGCTTCCTTTTTGGCTCAGGTTCTTTACCTGACTCTTCCGGAGTGTTTATTTCGGAGTCTGATCCATGTTCCGGGTTACTTGTTACCCCATGCATCATCTGTCGGTATTGTCTCAATTTATCTATTTCTTTTTTATACTCTTTACTCATCGGGGTTGCTTTAGCGTTTGGGTCTATTAAGTATACACGCAACCCTGTTTCTTTGGATACCCTTTTTATTAGGGGGTCATACTCAGTTGAAGGACTGAGGATAGAGGTCACATTCCCGCACCTACTTTCCTCAATCTGATTCATCACCCATCGTAGCCACGCTTTAATCTCACCCTTGCTTGTTATTTCTGCCGAGTCTTTTACTACTATTAGTTGACTGTTGTCTGTTCCTGGCAGACCATGGAATTCTCTTTTATTTTTTATATAATGCACCAGACCTTGTTTTAGGGTCTTTTCCTCTATATCTGCGCTGTTCTCCCTAACTACCCTCTGAACATCTGGGTGCCAGGTCTCAAAACCATGGCCGTATGGGAGAATGGTAAATTTCAGCTCTTTTGGTGTTTCTCCACCTGGCGGGGGAGCTGTTGGATTTGTTCCTTCTTCTCCGAGTTCGTCATCCGTTTCCCTAGAGGACTCTGTCACGGATCCTTGCTCAACGGTTTTAAGTTTTCTGTTTTCTTTGTACACCCCCATCTTGGCCAATTCCTCATCATATAGAGGGTGCCTTTTGATTGCCTTTGCATCAGTGGTTACATTAGACCACCCTATTCCTGATGATCTAGCCACCCTCTTTACGAGAGGGTCGTATTTGGCTGAGGGACTGTGTAACATTGATATATTCAAACTTGCAGGTGATTCGAGCACAACGTTCCACCATATTAACCATTTTTTTACATCGGCTTTATGGGTTACTGGGCCTGGGTCTTTTAGTACCACTATTTGGTGGCCTTCTATTAACCCAGGGCAATAGTAGGTAGTCTTATGCTCCATTATCGTAGCAAGGTTAGTCTCTAATGTTTTATCGTCGCCTTTTAGGTGACTTTTTTGGTATCTTGTTCGAACATGGGAGTCCCAAGTATGGCACCCCTGGCCGTATAGTATTATCTCTATCGGTATCTCATTTTTCGGCTCACTTGGTGTGCCCGGACTTTCTTGCTTTGGATCGCCCGTTTTGGGCGGATCCTCAGTCTTTGCTGTTGCCGCTGGTGCGGGTTTTGGTCCAGTTGGATCGTTCTCTGTGGACTGGTCCTCCAGTCCTGTTGGTGCCGCTTCTGCAGCCATTTTCCGTTTTTGTCGTCTCGAGTTTGTCCGTTTTCAAAGCCGACTGACTTTATGTCCCTGTACCTGGGATGAAAACCGACCTGCTGCTAATCTTACTCCCGATCTATGGTCAGTAGATCACGAATAAGCCCTTTTTACCCCGCCCACTGCTGTGGAATTAAGGGGCACTTAGCTGATAGCTTAGACCAGCCGACTACAACTTCTCTACTCTAAGAGGAGTCGTTTTTCTGGCGCTTGTCAGTCCTTTGACGCACGCCTTGTCTCTTGGGAGTCTTTATTCATAAAGAGGGTCCCTTCGTGGTCGCCATGTTCGCTTTCCTAGATCAGCGAGGTAGTCACAAGGCACATGACACACCCTCACTGCAGCCTACCTGCTAACAGGGTCTATTGAACTAGTCCAGGAGCTCGGGTATTACCTGTAGCTACTTGGGACAGCTTCCGACTGAAGGCTGTTAATAGGGGAATTCATCTGGGCAAATTCACTTCCTAGCATCCACGAGCCATACCCACGCTTTGCACCTTATGCCTCCCTCCACCTTAGCTGCTGGGGACCGGAGGGGCTAGCACAAGGCAACTCGTGTTAACGGAAGCTTCCCCTTTGTTTAAGCTGGTTATTGTTACTGACCCAGTAAATTTTAGGATCCAGGAGATCGGATCCTGGGGTATTGTTTTTATATTAAACCTTAGATGCTAATGCTTAACCTTTAAAAACCTCCTAATAGAGTTGATGTTATCTTTGTGAACCAAACTTTACATTTCCGTGGACAAGTGGGTGATGAATAAAAGTCAAGAATTTTACGTTTTGTTTATTTTAATGAATTATCTTTTGCAGGGAAGGATCAGCGTTACAGCATAACAGTACAATTAATCATTATGGTTATAGGTTAAGAGAAAGTATTAATTCACCAAACAATCTTAAGACTCGATGTTAAGCTGCTCGATCTGCATGGAGTCCTTGAGGAAGGTTCTTTTCTGGAGTCCAGGCTGGAGAGGCTCGGAGGGTCGTCTCATTGATGTCACACAGTTAACACTTCCAATACCCATCCAGTCTTATGGACCAGAATTAGAGCGCTTAATCATAAGAAAATTCCTCATCCAGCTTTATGAGCTAGAGTTTAGAGTACACTCACTCATATCCATCTCATCTGATTTTAAGAATCAGAGTTAGAGTGGTCTTCTGCAAACACACGTCTCTCCTGACCTTAAGGATCAGGGTTTAGAGTTTTACGTAAGATCTTACCCAGTAGATGTATCTCCCCAGAGCCTTCAGTAATATCAAACAACCTCGAGCAATTGATTTTCTAGAATAATTGAATTGCCTATTTGCTTCCGCTCTATCAGCTTTTAATATGATTTGATTTAAATCTAGCTGAAGCCAGGATTCAGTAAGGTGTCTTGCAGTCATCCCTTTTCATTCCTCAAAGTCCCTCGGGGACCGAGAGGGAATACCTGAAGCAGTCGCCTTCAGTCCCTGAGGACTGAGACTCACCTCTGACTCCCTGCTGGTCTGATCTGAAGAAACAAGTTTTGCTTCGTCCTGGCTGTCTGGGTAAAAACTGTCCAGTCTTTCCTCAAAGCTTAAAAATGAAAGAAAAGAAGTCTCTCCCCAGGACGCTTGCTTCCTCCTGTCAGCAAGGAGTCGATCTGAACCACGCCTTGGGTCTTCAGTGGAGCAGGTCAGCTCCAGTTACTCGATGTCTGATGTACAGCTCCTCGACCGCATCATGACAACTTCGGACAGCCCGGTCCTGAAGGAACAGGGCGTTTAAATATAAATCTTAGTCCCGCCTTCTCCCTAGGAGGAGGGGGGTAGCTAGTCTGTGATTGGCTAGGTTTGCTTGCTTGGGCAGAGCTGCAGTTCTGTTCTATTCTTGCAATCTCTGCTTGAAGCTACATGATCCCTTATTAGGTAATGAATTTGCTCTTTGTGCTCGAGGTTGGATGATTCACCAGGGCCGTGGGTTGACACAACTCCGGTCAGTTAGTTACATCACTTTTTCCAGTAAAGTGTTTGCAAGTTATACTTTTCAACATGTGTGTTTTGCAAGAAACCACTTTTGTCACAAAACCATCTTTGAAACATAGTAACACATCATTACAATTGCTATCATAAAATGATTAACTCTCTATCATAATAAAGTCACATTAAATGATTATATTGGTTAAAACCATATCTCACTTGATTATATTAGTTAAAACACATCTACCATGATTATTGGTAAAAATCATATATCTCTTGCTCGTATTAATTAGAACAATTTACTTATAAAAACCAATCAAGGTTAAACCAAGTTCAGATAAAACATTTTAAAGTTAAA